>JASKDV010191081.1:0-11580 GCA_032466395.1 Aegires albopunctatus
CTCTCTGTCTCTCTCTGTCTCTCTCTGTCTCTCTCTGTCTCTCTCTCTCTCTCTCTCTCTCTCTCTCTCACACACACACAACACACACGCACACACACACACACGCACACACAACACACACGCACACACACACACACACAATCTGTTCCTGCTACCTCTTGTGCAAATTCTTGCATACTAATGTTTCAGCTTCTGCAGTTTCTGTCTGTAACTTAAGTTCATTCATCTGACAATATTTCTATTCCATATTTATAAGTGTAGCAACTGCTGGTATATATGCCAAGCTAATGAAAGTATTTTAATTCAACTTTGTGAATGTAGCCAAACAGTAAGCTTAGGCCTACTATCATTCTTGAAAATATCTCATCTTATTTTTAAATACATATTTCTAAACAAAGATTTTGTTAGTGCCTAGCAGGAGAGATTTTGTCAGATGAAACAGTTGATTTGTTAATAACAATAATGATATAGTATATCTTTCAAAAATTCAGGCTGTCCCGTATTCTTAAGAAGTATGGAGACGGAATGATGTTCCTTAGCGTGAACCTGCTAGAAATGAGGACAAAGGAGCTATTCGAAACTGCAGAGGACATTGCTAAAAATATTGAAATTGATGTCAAGGTAGATATACAATTCACCTCTACCAATTAATTTATTGATAGATATTCTTTATTCTTTGAGATTTAATATAATTCTTCATCAGTAAAGACCCTTATAGGTTACTCTTTTATTTTGAGCTGTTAGAAGTCAGATAAATGGTATTAGAAAAATGTTGGCAAATAGGAAAGTTCTAAGCAACACCTTACAATAAGATGAGATAGTATTCCTATTTCTTATCCTCATTGGCAGAGAGTTCCAATCTTGGCACTGAAACATTGAAAAAAAACAACTATGAGTGTAAAAGTTTTGATGTTTCCTTTGAAATAACTAAGAAGGTGTTGTTATTTGAGGACAATAATAGGCAAAAAGTAAATTTCAAATGAATTAATTCTATGAAATAATGAGGAACAAGGTTGATAAGGTGCTTAAGTACAGTGTTGGTAGTTTTGTAATCAAACTGATCTTCAACTGGAAGCCAATACAAAGTTTCCAAAGAGAAGAGTTTACAATAATTTATCTTAGATCTTAAAAATTATGAAAAGGTAATAGAAGAAACTTCTGGCTTTTAGACAATGTATGTGCAGCCAAGCTACATGAAGATATTATGGCCTCATCTGAAAGCAAAATGATCTTGCAATACAGTGTATTCCTTTGATCTGGGCTAAAATGTAATCAGCTGACCAGGATAAATTATTCTAATTTTTTTTTAATTGAAAAAGAAGAGAAAGATGTGAGTTTAATTAAATATATATTAGAAATTGGGGATTTTATCTTTACAAAGTTAATTCTTGATGAAACAATTTATTTTCAAGGAAAAAAAGTCCTCTGTAATGGAGGTCATGAGACGAATTCATGTGTTGCTGAAAGATGATGATGATCTTCCATGGCATACTGAATGGGTTTTACAGAGGGCAGTAGAAGCTCTCCTTAAAAGCATATTGGAGCCAGTTGAGTAAGGAACCATTTTTTTTAAAGACAGAAATATACAATAAAGATACATCAAAATTATTGCATGTGTTTCCAACTATGAAGTTATAAGAAGTGAAACAGGCATCATCGCAACCTTGACAATTTTTAAAATTTGCAGAACTCTAACTGAGAAATGTCGGTGGAATGTAAACTCATCCAGATTAGCCAGATTTACCATTATTTCAGGGACCTAGGTATTTTGGTTTTCCCTCAACAGTTAAAGACACTTAAGCCAAGTGGCTTTTCAAAACATTCTATAGACCCATGACATCGCTTAAGTCAAGCTTGATTGGAGGATCAATGAGATACTTAATCAACAAAAAGCTGTGGACTTCAGCTTGCCTCTCATGCCTCTTGTCCTCGTGATTGATAAGTTGATGCTAGTATAGGTGAATGAGAGAATGATGAAAAGCTCTCAGGCTATAGTACTGTCCTTGTCATTCTCTTTTTTCCATCTTATAGTCACACTGGACCAGCAAAATCCATTTACCGAATGTGGCTAGTAATTTTATGCTTGTGTATTAGGAGTGTGGAGAGTCCAGCTTGTAGTTTTCAATTAGAAAACCTTCCTGTTAGGAGAGTATGGAAAAAATGCTGTTCTTTGAAATACCATCCCAATTTCCTGGTTTTTTAAGTACAGAAGTCACACTATATTTGATTTCAACGACAATATTTATTTCATGACCACTCTTCCAATGTTTTTGTTTGCGTTTGATTGTAAATAATTTAATTGGTAGTTTTATCTTTTCATTTCATATCATGCGTCTCATCATCACACCAGAGATGGCAGAATATTTTCAAATGATGACATGAAGCTGTTTGTTTCAATGTGTGCTACCTGCCTGCAACATGATGGCATCAACCCAGATGACAACTCTTTGTCTGCCCACTTTCAGATAGGCCAACAACTTCTTTGCAAAGTGATACCATGGGTATAGATATTAATATTAATATAACAAGAAATAACCATTTAGTTATGATGATATTCACAATAAAGCTTTTAAGATTTCTATAACCACAAGGGATGGTTATGTTGCCAGTTATGTTGTGATCATATGATAGTAGTCTTAGAAGTCTCAAATCTTCGCTGATATCACATACTAGCGTAAGTGACATATTTAACAATTCTGAGTTTGAAGCACGATGTGATTACAATTATCAATGTCTATATCCTCTCCAAACCACTTCAAGATATCTTTGTAGCCATTTGTATCGAAATGTGTTTTTGGGAGGATATAGACATTGATAACTGTAATCACATGGTGCTTCTAACTGAGAATTGATGAACATGTCACTTACGCTAGAGCTTGATGTCACTGATATAATGTAGTATGCGCATTAAAAATACTGGTATTTGCCAATATGCGGGCAGTGGGGGCATCAGTGACCTAGTGGTTAACACAGTTTGAACACAAGAAACTCAAGTGGCTCCACTCACCGACACCAGTCGCCTGGGTGACAGTGGGATCGTATCCCACTAGATACAAATTTTCTCGATAATCACCAGATACTGGCGGTACCTTGTCCCATATACCTCATTCGGCTCAGTGTGAATGAGTACCTGGCCATTAAGACAGCGTTGTCCGTGTCCAAAAATTATAATTGCACATAACAGGCTGCCAGTCTTGTCCTAGGTGTTCTGTGTTGCTGTCAGCAGAGGAAAGTTGAAAGTTGTTGTAGTGCGTTTAGAGCTGAGATTCCTTGGGATTAAGCAATATATAAATGGGATCTTTAACTTTTTTTATACTTTTAAGTCCAACATTGTAGATTTGCTACAAGATTTTGCTGCACTTTGTTGAAGGAATTTTGATGATTCTAAGAACCATCATAGCACTAGTCAATTTAGAGATAAAGTACGATCCTGAGTGGGACCACTCAGGTATCAATAGAAAGCTAAGATCCTCCCCTTTCTTGTCAACAAGTCACATGCCCCTTGCATTGACACATCTGGTCATAAGATGGACATTATTTGGAGGAAAGTTGATCAGATTGATGAATTTGAATTGTTTCGGTCCTTGCATGGTGGCGGGTTCTTTAATAGGAGCAGTGCCACATTGTGTTATAGTAATCCTATTAGTTATCCATTCCATCTTCAAAACCAGTGAAAATGTTCTCCAATTTTGATTGCCATTTTCTTATTCAAAACTAGCTTTCTGTCCTCTTTTATAATCCCCATGTCTTCGTAATGGAAAATCCATATCTTCATGAACTTGGTATCAAATTATAGTGCATGACCTTAGCTTTCTTGTGACATAATATATCTCAAAATCTCTATCCACGACATATGTTTCGATTCAAAGAAACAGTTCACATATGTTCCGAGTTAACATGGTTGGATCAAATTCTGGGGGGGGGGGGGGGGGATTTCATGATATTCACAGGTCGTTGGCAATGAGTCCTTAGGTGAGACGCTTTGTCCTACTTATCTCACTTATCAAATGGGAATGAATACACAGCCATTAAGGCAGCATTGTCCATGCCTGAATAATGTGATCGTGCCTTATTGGGACTTTTGCATTTATTTTAACTCATGCCAAATACACCGGGCTAATATGAAGAAAGCTTATGGTCCTTATCATTTCTTAATGAAAGTGTACTCGTTTTTTCACAGCTTGGTACAACCAAAAGACTCGGACTGGCCATCAAATTGATACCCCTTCTACATAAATTCTACGAAGAGGAAGACGAGAATGTACAGATTGTGTGTGCCAGCATTTACTCTCTATATGCACATCATGAACCTGCAAGTTTAGCTAAACATTTGGATCAACTACTGAAGATCTACATTGACACTGATGACCCAAACATCTTGCGTAAGTCAAGAATTGGATGAGTTAGCATTAAATTGTTTAAATTCAACCTTTCCCAAATATGTCAATGGTGAAAAATGACTTGGCAAGCTGTTCTAATTGGTTTAACAAGAGTCATTGAAAAAATCCGATAATTTTTTTTCCAGCTCTCTGACAATTAGTATCTCATCTTCCCCCCCTCCCCACCCTCCTCTTCCTTGCTTTTTTTATTTATTTATTTTTTCTAATTTCTGTTCTTAATCTCAGTATGTTCTGAATGGTGTAGGTTTTGAGAATTCATTTTCTTTTCCATTTGGAAAGTTGATATAGATTCCTGCTAACCAATTTTGTATTGCATTTTTTGCTACCCTATCAGTGTACACCCAAGTCCATTCAGCAAGGGGAAGGGGGGGATGAATCCAGATACTGCACGGTGTAGATCTTTTCTCAGCTAGGGACTGGGAGTCCTTTATTCCAACCTCTGGGATATTGAATCGTATTTGAGGTGGGTTAGATCACTGCCACCCACCCACTAGATGTTGGGCCAAAAAGAAGCGCAAGAATGAGATTTTAAGTGAGAATGAGAGAGAGAGAAAGAGAGAGGTGGATTGGGATTTAAATGGAGAATATTGATTTGCTCTTAAATTTACAAAGCTGTTCAGGGCGGATAGCTGTTATTATTGAATTATCATTACTATTACTATTACTATTATTATTATTATTATTATTATTATTTCTTTTTTCTTTTTTTCTACTTTCTCTCACATCCAGGCCCTATCAATCAAGTATACCCAGTCAACCCAGAACCTTTAAAGCAACATTTTCAAGCTCTGATGTCTCAACTACTAGATAGGGTTGAGAGAGATGTTGTTAACAGTTTGACACAACTTTTCTATGCTGCGTCTAAGAAACAACCTGAGGTAAAAATCATTTGTCAATGAGACAAATTAATTGAAACTTTTTGCAATTTAAAAGTCATATATGATGTAATAGGGAGGTTTGGTGTAAAAATGATAATAATAATAATGCTAATAATAATAATAATGATAATGATACAGTAGTACACGGCTACAGCGGCACCCGGTACAGCGGGAACATCGCTACAACGGGACTTTACCAGAGTCCCCTTTTTTTTTTACTATGTAAACTCTATTACCTGTGCTCGGATACCGCAGGGCAAGGAAAAGCCCTAACTCTGATACAGCGGGAGTGATCGAGCGAGCTTTAGGTCTAGTTTACGGTACTTTGGTGTGGCTTTGTGATTGGCCAGTCCATTGATGAAAGAGGTGAAGCAGACGGCAGAGAGAGATGGTGTGGGAGATGGTGCAGGCTACGTGAGCCTTTCCAAAAGTGATGAGTCATAGTCATAGGCCTAGTCTAGCCAAAAAAAAGTGAAAAGAGGAGAACGTGTAGACGTGTAGTGTGTGATTCCGGTTCCTGATTCCTTGCGATCATTGATGCGCATGCCTCCAATTCATCAGTTCAACTGTGCCGGTACGATAGGCCTAGGTGTTTAGGCCTAGACAGCACATAGTACAAGCAACAAGAAAAGATGGTTTCCATTAAAGAGAAAAGGAAATGCTTTCAAAAAATCATGGGGTTTTAGAATTATTTCCAGTAATTCCTCTTTGCATGCCTATAGCAGAAACTCGCTTACAGTGGGATTTTTCTTCTGGTCCCAAAAGTCCCGCTGCAGCCGTGTACTACTGTAATAATAATGATAATAATAATAATCTTATGATGATGATGATGACAGTGACGATGATGATGGTAACACCACATTTATATAGAGTATTAAGTATATGTACATGAACCAATTCAACTGGACAATACAGGACAATTGAATGTTTTAGTATTGAACCCTTTTCAAGAACAAACATGGATGCAAAAATGACAAAACTAAACAGGAAACATGAGAAGAAGGAAGAGAAATGAAAACAAAATCTAGATCTGACTAAAATAACCAATAAATGCTAAAAATTAAAATTAAAAACAAAAACTTGTTGTAGTTTTATTTATAAATACATTTATGAACTCCTTTTACCTAAGTCTCAAAGCACTTCACAAACATATTAACACTTCACAATAGGGTATAATAGCTCTTTTTTGCAGTCACTGAAATATGAACTACCATACATTTTTAAAATGCCTACAAGCATTTCTCCCACACGAATCAGATATCAAAGGAAAGGTAATTAAATGTAGATTTTAGTTATGATAATTGCAAGTCTCTAGCAAGGAATGAATGAATGTTGAAATAAAGAAGTGAAAGAAAAGAAAGTTAGAAATTTTAATGCAACCTCCTACACTCACCAGGTCTAGGCCTTAAACAAGAAAATAATCCGAGACGGCACTTTTATCAACACTGTACTAATTATCTTTATTTAGAACTTAAACACAACCACACAATTTAGCATTCAAACCATGAATGTGCATTGTGCAATGAAAGTTAAAACTTTAAGAAAATGTCGTCAACAAGAAGGGAAGAAAAAATCACATACATCATTAATAGATTCATATATACTATTTTTTATAGATAGGCTAGATTAATAAATCTAAATGGAGTCAAGAAGGCCCTAAGAACAAATCTTGTGATGCTTTTTAACATAACATAATGTCTATTTACATATCATTTTACATTATCATGGAAATAAACTGATTAATTAACACAGAATTTGTATCCAAGTTGCCAATAATTTGATGGTGTTGTTTTTCTCTCCCCTAGTTATTCACAGATGCCAACATCAAAGGACTCATTGAGAAGGCTAAGAATGACTATCAAAACCAGACTCAAATGATAATGATGTTGCATGAGCTATGTAAACGAAAACCGGATCTGATGGTGAAATATCTGGACAGGCTGATGAATCCAAATGGTTGGAACACAGACCATACTTATTTTATCCATGACATGATATGCAGCTTGGCTCTTGCTCATGAGGTTTGTAAATATTTTACTTCTTCTTGGGGTCATATATGATAGTAATTTTTTTAATTTAAAGAAATAAATGACAAAAACAATAATTATAATAATAATGATACCATGCTGACATCAACATGAATGACTGATGGTGATGATGATGATGATAGAAATAATGATAATAATCATATAATGATGAACATTTTGTTTTACTTTTCAAACACTATCCCTGATGCAGTCTCAAGCTTGATATCTTTGATGTTATTTTATTCATTTTTACATTCCAGAATGTTGCCAATAAAGTATTAGACTTTCTTTTGCAAGTTGCTGCAAACCCTCAAGTGGATACACAAATCATAACGGCTCTGAGTTCAATCAGACAAATTGGCTACAAATACCCAAGCATCATCAAACCTAAAAAAGATCAAATTGTTCAACTAAAACTGATTGACAATAATCATGAAGCAATGAGAAAATCTATCATAGACATGATTGATGGAAAGACGTAAGGGAGTTACTCTATTGTATTTTTGACATTCTCATTAATTGCCAACATTTACAGTTAGGTTAGTCTTACAATAACTTGATGTTCGATAAATAATGTCCTAACTTCTGTGAAGGAGTTCCGAAGTTTGAATTCTCACTTTAGATCATATTATGTTTGTGCGAGTCCTAATGTTGCAGGTATTTGATTGTTAGATTATTAAATCTATCTACAGTCTAGATCTAAACAAAGTATCAAGCTATCGCTTTATATCATACAACAAGAAAAATCAATACACGATTCAACAGTCCTTATTGGAATTTTACCCAGAAGGATGGACCTAGAAGCAAAAAATCCCTCTTTCTCAACTTATTTCTGTCACATCTTCTATAAAATGTATTTATGTAATAAAAATAGCAAAACAAAACAGAAAGCAGTTTTGACTGGGAAAAGCATTGTCAAGCATATCCATAACAAGTTGTATTAAAAAAAGGTTCATGTTAGCAATATTGTTTTGAATTGATATATTTAAGATGATTTCTATTAATCTCTCCAGTCCTGATGATTTAAAGAAAGTTTTGGACGAGAAGCAAGAGGAATTCAACGAATTAGTGAATAAAGTTGAAGGGGTGGAAACAAATGTAATAGCAATGATGGAAGATCTTGATGAGCAGGGAAAAGAAATAGAAAATGTGAAGTCAGATGTTGCTGATCAAGGACAGCGCTTGGACCAAGTGGAGGAAACTGTGGATGAGACTGTGGCCAAAGTGGAAGAGATTGACAGTAAAGTAAGAATTGACACAAAGTTTATCACACTTTACAGATATTAAAATGGACTCATCCCACTGTTCATGGCATATGGTAGATTACTTTGGGGAAAACTTTAGTAGGTAAAGGTTTTAAAGCTCTCAAGACCTTTGTCTAGGCAGGCAAGTGCCTTAACCGCTAAGCTATCCTCTCCGCTTTTGTCAATGCATTGTATTAATAGTTTCTCATCAGTAGAAAATGTCTCATTGTTATCCAAAGAGAGATGATGAGCTGTCAATCTTTCCGTAGATCAAGTGTAAAAATAAATTACAATACCCATTTTCAAAATGACAGTTATTAACTCTTTTTGAGATATTCTCATTAGTTGCCACATCAAATATGGCCTTGAGTCCACGTCATTCATAAAGACTGCACAGAAAATGTATGGATTATATTCCCCACTCGCCTTGCAACGGTCAGATTGTTGTCTGCTTCCGCTCTATCCGAGATTGGTGTCCCCCTGTATATCCTTTTTTCTGGCCATACAAAAATCCAGCCTGTATGGACACAAGGCCTGAGAATATTTTACTGCTTCATTTGTATTATAAAGAGGAATTCTCATATTTCTTTTAAGAGTGCTTTATTCCAGCACGCCCTCTTTATCAGTCTTAATTCCAATTTAGCTTATATATATATATATATATATATATATATATATATATTATGATGTTTTATTGCAAATCAGAGACCAAACAGAAATGTATGAAATCAAAAGGTTGCAATGGTAATTCATCATTATGAAAAGAACAAAGGATTGAAAGAAAGATGTTCTCATAATTTATTGCTTTTGTAAGAATTATCCTGATGAAGAGAAGAAGTCTATTTTTCTCTAATGGATTTAAATGCCCATAGGGTTGAGGGTTTTACCAAAACAAAAGTGGCATTGTATAGGCCTGTCCTTCAACAAGCCTGACTGACAAGGTCGAGCACACACCTCAAGGTATTAGAATTTATTGAAATTTGTCATCAGGCTCTTTGTATTTGATTATTTGACTTGCTATATGAAAAATCTGACTGCTTACTTATTTCTCTGTTAAAATTTATAAAATTGTACGTGCCATTGAGATGCTATCAGTACTCTCATAAAAGTTAATTATAGATATTACAGTTATGGAGGCATAAAATATAAGCTGATAAATTAGGAATGTTTTACTAAATCACTCAAAACGTACAGTGAAAAGAAATTGCCCTAACATTGAAGCAGAGAATCAGCATTCAGATGTACAATTTTGCTATCCATTTCTCTCTAGACCCTAAGCCATGCCCCATACTGGTCAAGAGATGTCTCCAAATTGTTGAATCCCCAAAAAGAAAATGACTGGCGTCTGTTATCAAGTCGTCTTGGGTACAGTAATGACGATATTAGGGGATGGGCTCAACAGGCTGATCCTTGTATGGCCATGTTGAATGAATGGTGAGTATTAATGATTAGAATTTAATTACATTGTGTTGAGGGGATACACATTTATTTCATCATGAAATAAGTGAAATAGGCTGTAACATGTTTCATGATTTATTGGCTTAAGCAATATTTTATATATTGTAATATTACATCACATAAATTGTCTCTTTTGGATATAGTTTTACATAGGGTCTTTTTGGATGTAACATTTGTTGGTTGGTTTCAATTGTGATCAAATAAAAGAGTGGGGGGTTAAACGTTTCCTTTTTATAATCGATATGGATCTGATGCAGGTCTAAATGGATCCTGAAACACAATATAATGACGCAAGTTCTTAAAGTGTTGAGTTCATGACGTAGTCATTAGGTAATGTTCAATTAATATTTAAATGCAAGGTTTTGCTGTCTTTAACTCTTCTTCGGAGTTGGTAGAGATTTCACATTTGGTTAAAAGCCAAAGTGAGGAAAAATTTGATGTATCAGCATTTTCCAAGACAAGATTATCAATCCATCACTACTATGATTCTAACCCAACTTATCCTTGTAACATAGAATGTTGACCGTATTTGTTATTTTCAAGGTATGCAACCAGAAAGACCAGTGAAGCAACATTGGCTATTCTCACACAATTGCAAGAAATGAACAGAATGGATGCTGCTATTATAGTTGAAAATGCCATGAAGAATGCAGGTAAGATGTTGTAAGCTAGTCAACCAATCTCTGTTAGAGAAGACCCCAGAAAATATTATGACAATGTTATATTGCAGCCCATTGCAATTGCAAATTCATTTTGAAGCTAAAGAGGGCATGATGTCCAAGACCAATTATCATTGATGTAACCAGTCTTCTCATTGTGTTATGAAGAAGTGCACTAGAGATAAAATGACCATTGCTAATTGGTGCAATGTCATAACAATCAATTGACTCTCTCATGCTACTAGCTTCCGTTTTTGCTGATTAATCTTGAATGTCATTATAAAACTTGAGGCTTTTCTTATCCGGCCTTCCAATACACATCTTGTAAAATTTCTGACCATTTCAGTTTCTACTGAAGAAAGACTGCAATTTTGTTTCTTAGTTTAAGCAGTCATGACAGATCTTTTCCCCAGTGTATGTATGCTTGCAAAGGGAGCTTTTGGGTTCTTAATTATAGATTCTTGCATTATAACACAATGCACAGAAGTAACATGAATTCATTTTATGTATATAGTTCATATTTTGACATAACCTGCTATAAAAATATCAGCCAGATAAACAAATCTTCATTTGATGGCAAACAAGGGCTTGCTGGTATGCTACTCTTTGAGTTGAAATGGTTAAAAGGATTGTCATGAATTGTACTGTTTTTATTTAGGAGAAGATTGCTGTTGTGGAAATTACACCATTTAAGGGTGATGTTGCACAATGATAGAGGAAATTCAACATTAGAGAATCTAATATTTTCATCACATCACATGTCATGAATTTATTTCTACAGAGGCAGTAGTGGAAGATGAGGAGTTTGAATATGCCTCCCCACCTCCAGTCTTCATCAGCTACCAGTGGGGACATCAGGAAGAAGTGAAGCTCCTTAAACAACATCTAGAGATGGCTGGCTATGAATGCTGGAT
>JASKDV010191092.1:0-11579 GCA_032466395.1 Aegires albopunctatus
ATACGTGGAAACACTTCACCCAGTCCATTATCGGGGATGGCCAAGCGGATTAATTTCCTGCGAACGGCAGCCATCATTGGGTTAGAATATTTTGACTCCAAAAATGATTATGTTCTTAACTTTTAACCCTGCAGTGCCCAACAGTCCAAATATAGACAATGCTTTTCAAGATGGTCTAAGGTACATAACGGATGATAAACTGAAATGTTCCTATCATTAATTCACTTTCTTACTCTACTATACAAAAGTGAAGTTTACTTTCAGAAAAGTTCTTTTTTTGAAACTGTACCCACTTCCTGTTTAATCCACGCTGAAAAGCTTTGAAACAGACCTGAGTTACACTTATTTCAATCGACATCAAACATGACAAGTAAGTACATATATTATCTTTTTATGCAATTTTCGTGTTATTGTTCTATTGTTATCAATTGAAATTTTCAACTATTCTATTTTCTATTAGAAAATTCTGGCCATTATGAGGTAGAACATACATAAATGGGCCCGGTAGCAACTTTATGGTTCAGATTTGGACCAAATTAAAGGGCATTAGCAAGGTACTAAGATTGTCTCACTAGTGATTATGTTATGATTACAGTATGTTATCAATCAACATTCTAGGATATGCTGATTAATTGCTTACTATTTTGTTTTTTATGTCAACAGAATGGATTGTAATGAAGTCATTGATAATTTGATAGAAGTCATTGGGGTCGATGATAGTGATTATGATACCTCAGAAGATGAGCCTGATAAAGATGATGATAGACGATTCAGATGATGACAACAAGAAAAAAACCAAAACAACAACACACAGAGCAAAATGGAGACAAAAGAATTCCAGATTCAATAATGAAAGTCGCTCCAATGAAGATGACATGTCTCTCTAGGTTGCTATACTATTAAAAATCGGAAATTGTGGTCATTATGGGGTAGAAAATGCATGGTTCAAATATGGACCAATGGGCTCGAGCAGGTAGTGACAGGATTCTCTATACATTTGAAGTTTGTCAGGGTGGCAAATCAAGCAAACATGTTGGTAACCCAACAGTCGGTACGACCGGTAATGTATTTCTTGATATGGCAAAGGATCTCGAAGATGACAAGAATTTCATTATCTTTGCAGACAATAAATTCTCAAGCCTTGCATTTGTTAAAGAGCTAAGAGAGGGCAATTTTTTTAATTCTTGAATCAGTGTGGCACGATAAATTGAAAGTATGCTTATTCAAACCAGAGAAAGATTTGAAAAGAGAAGGAAGAGGGTCGTGCCACAGTCCAGTTGAAACTAGTAAATTGTGTCGCAGTGCGCTGGTTGAATAGAAAAGTGGACATGTTTTCATCATTTGTAGCAATTGATCCTGTGAAAACCATTAACTGCCCTGATTTTGTCAGTGTTTACAATAAGAATAAGGGAGTGTGGATCTGCTTAACAGCCCTGTACAAGGTCAACATATAATCATTGTACTTGTACATTTTCTTCCATAGCATCAATATGATGGTTGTCATGTTATGGCTATGTTGCTGCAAGCAATGCAAGGCACGAAATCTCAAAAAGATGATGAAACTTAGCGATTTCCAAGAAGAAGAATGATAAAGATACAGCGAACTCCTGGTTGACCATCAAATTCACATTTTACTGTTCCAAGACCATGCTTTTCACACAAACCTCAACCAATTTCTGACGATGTGAGATTGGATGGTGTGGCAAACTGACCTCTCTATCAGGACAGGCAATGTTGCAAGGCAAATATGTACACATTTAGGAACAAAACATGTTGCCAGAAAAGCAAGGTGCACCTGTGCCACAATAAAGACAGAAATTGCTTCCTTTGGTTCAACATAAACTAAGATTCACATGTGTTTAAAAGGTCTTTATGGATCACTAGGGATTCTGAATGTCATAAATGCCCAGTGGTCCATATTTAGACCTTATTTTATCCACTGATTAAATCCATCATATCAGTATGATTTTTGTTGTGTTGTTTTTTATACCATAGTTGATTGTGTTTGTAAAATTTAACAATTTTTAAACAAATATTTTTAGGGTACATTAGAGGGTATAAAATAGAAAAAGAAGAGAAAAAAAATAATATACAAAACGTACATGACAGTATAAGAGGTACAATATTATTTAGGTTCTACACTATATATATTGATTTAATTTCCATATTATTTATTATGTTTTTCTGGTGATGAAAGGGTCTCCTCTAATCATAGCTGTTGATATTTGATAAGGATATCTAATTGATGAGACATTGCAATACAGTGCAAGCAAACATCATAGATTCAGTGATACAGGGGCTAGATTAACAAGCAAACATCATAGATTCAGTGATACAGGGGTTAGATTCACAAGCAAACATCATTGATTCAGTGATACACAGGGATTAGATTCACAAGCAAACATCATAGGTTCAGTGATACAGGGGTTAGATTCTATTCACCTGTATTTCATCATAAGCAATTTACAAAACTCACATAATCCTTAAATATCATAATCTCAGTCACATGATCACATACACTTCATTTAGCGCTCTTGAACAGTCATAACTCACATCACCTACTCACACATATTCACATGCACCACTCATGTTCACAAATCATGCACCACTCATTACTTATTCTAATTCATCAACAGTAACTTTCCTGCTTAACCGCATGCAGTCAAGTGCTTTGCTCTTTATGTAAGTGTCAGAATTTCTTTACATCACTAGATATGAAGTAAATGTATTTTCATAAGATACAGAAGTCTTAGGATTTATTTTAATCGAATTAAATCAATATACAATTTCTATGAGTCGGCTTACAGAATAAAGAGAAGAAGAAGAAGAAGAAGAAGAAGAAGAAGTATAAGCAGAAGAAGAAGAAGGAGGAGGAGGAGGAAAAGGAGGAGGAGGGGAAGGGAGTAGGAGAAGAAAAAGAGGAAAGGAAAAGGGGGAGTAAGAGAAGAAGGCAGGGGTGGAGGCGGAAGTGGAAGAAGAGGGAGAGGAAAAGGAAAATAAAAGAAAGAGACGGAAGAAGAGGATGAGATAGAGGACAACAAAATGGATCTGGAGAGGATGAGGAAGAGGAATAAGAAGGGAGGAATTGGAGTAGAAAACAATATCATCTTCTGTAGGCTTTACCTGGGCTACCATCAGTTGCAATATATTTCAGCCTCGCTCGCTATTTATACTAAAGACAGGAAGGAATTGGAATAATACTGCTTATGTTGATATGTAATGATTCATTGTTTTCTGAATTTATTCATAGGCTTGGAGACAAAACACGTAAATATACATTAGTGTCATACCTTTATCGGATATCAGACATCGGGCCTCGTCAAAGACGACAAACTGATGAAAGGGAACTAACAGAGAAAAGTCTCCAAGAAGATCAGAGAGCTATCCTCCTAGAACTTAAAGAGGTAAACAAAAATTAATATGAAAATTAATAGAAACATTTAGCGTTTTATTAGCTAGATTTCTTAAGATCCAACAAAAAAAAGTCGGCGTGGAAATCAATGGCAAACTACCACATGAAGCTGTATGCCATAAATATTGGGACTCTACTCCCTATTTCCTCTCCTCTCAGTAATGAGTATGGAAAACTTTACTTTACATATATTTGTGATTTATTGACTATAAGATCAAATAAAATGATATTATAATCCTTTTTTTTTTCTCTCCAGAAGGCTCAGGAATATTCTGAATATGAATTATCTTCAGCCAGGCTTTTGAGCATTGATTACTGCTGGGAGAGAACAGTTTATGATGATGTCACTAACCGGAACTACACACTGCCCAAGTCCAGGGGTGGCACCATTTATAATAGTCCACAAACCTGTGCTCGGGATAACAAACCACTTGTTACAGCCGAATGTCAGGGAGACATAATGGTTGGGTTTGAATGGGGACCTATCAAAGTGAATCCTCTATGCAATTATACCATATCTCAGGACAGTGAAACTAAAGCTACCAAGACACTTCAGTCAATATCACAGGTTTGTAGAATAGAGTCGAACACAAATTCATAATTATTTAACTTTATCACTTGGATCTTCAGAATGAGAATTCAAATCTTAAACCATCTCATTTTTGGAAAAGTTTGCCAACTACAAATGGACCAGAATCTTTCAAAGTATAAATAAATATACTTATTTTATTTTAGCTATTCCAATAACACCTTCACCATAGGTGATAAATTTAAGATTTTTATCACTAGACTTAACAAAAACATAAGAAAAAAATTCTTTATTTTTATAATTGTAAAATGTTGTTATGCTTTTAATTTTTTTAAAATTTCCCAACATCGAAATGTTTAACTCATGTCATGTGTATGTATACAAGTTTCCTTTTATTTCTATTATGTTAATGACATTACCACGGCATTTAAGGGTTATTTAGCCCATTTAACCCTTAACCTGATATTAAGTATATTGTATCGTATTGTTAAATGCACTTCATTTGAAATCTACAGATATATCAAAATTAGTATCACATGTATTAATATGATTACTAATATCATAGCAATACAACAGCATGTCCTCCTCAATCATTACTACCAGTAACAAGGAATGATAATAATAACTTGACAACACGAAACATCTCAACACCTAGTTCTTTTTTGAATGACACAGCCTTTCTTTTATCTTATACATTGTACTATGAATCTATGTAGGATCAATAAGAGGGTGAGGCCTTCATAAATTTTTGTACCTGACAACGTTATTGACTTTGTTTAAGTCCCGCTTGCTTCAATATGTATTTTTTCCTTTAGCGTGAGCCTGATCACTTACTTATTGCTCACCTTGAGCACTGCATTTTGCCGTAAGCCTTGGATTTTCTGGACTTATTTCTTTTTGGATTAGGCCTAAAGTAAATAATTCCTTGAACGATAACCAAAGGGAATAGTATTTTATTATTTTTTCAATAATTTACTGTCTTCCTCTCCCTTCTCATTCTCCCCTACCTCTCATTGTTTTCTTTCTTACCCTTCCTTATTCTCCTCCTCTTTCCCCTCATCATCATTGCAACCATTACACTGACTGGATATAAATTACCCTTTTCATTTTCTGGAGAAGATTATTTAATGCATACTCTTTCTCCAGTAAATAAAAAAGGTAATTTATACTGTTTTCATCAAACGAAAAAAGGTATATATATGCTCTAATGAATTCATGGAATTGCAACAAAGTTGTCATTGGACTTTTCAATATTGACAGCACTTACCTATTGTATAGTAAGAAGTAATAATAAAAAATAAAAATATATTAATGCTTCTCAGGAATTAAATAAACCAAAATATATTTCATCAAGAAATATACTTTATTTTTATTGTACTTTATATTGTGTAACAAATAATATGTTGTGAAAGAGAACTTTGGAAATTTAGTACGTCGTGAGTTTATTTTCATGCACAAACACACTCACACACACACACACACACACACACACACACACACAGAGTTGCAGCCACAATACCTAAATGCATCTACATAAACCCCAACATGTGAATAGAAAAATAGAATTGTCGTATACTGATGATTTCATCGATTCTAATATCGTGATTTTAAATGAAATATTTAAATTGGCAAATCAATCAATTAATAAACAATACAACCAAACCCTTCCATACATATTTTTCAGGCTTAGCAATGAAAATGATATAGTCTAACTTTTATAAAAATTCACATTAGAAAAATATAATAATATGCAAAATCAAAAAAAAAGGCATGTTGTATGTTAGTGATGTTGATTATTGAAAAAAATCATGGTAGTCTTTTGGTATTGCAGATTTCAGACTTTGTAAATCGTCATACTTCTTTTTTTGCGATTGTATGCCTGGAAGTATATAACCGGGGTGCTTCTCGAGTGCTTTCTGTTTGACCTGTTGATTTGGATAACAACTTCCATTACTGATTATAGTTGAGCCTACAGAAAATTTCTCCCTTAGGGGTATATTGCAAGGTCCAAATGTGGGGCCTCCTTCTGCTTGTCCTGATCAGATCGATTTCTTGGTGGTAATTGTTCATAATCCTGAAAGAAGGTATGGTTTAAGTCTGATCACATAAGAGTAATTGGAACTACATGTATTATGAAAACGGTTAAGTAGTCCATCGGGCCAAATATTTATGTGCTCTTCAGGCGACTTTTTATAACGTTGTGCATGCTATCTAATTCGCATATATATGCGTATATATATATATACGTATCTCTGGCAGCAGTAAAGGGGTGGCAGCTTTGGTAAATTGTCAAGAAATCAGCCCATGATTTGCTTTGCATATTATCATCTTGCGTAATATGGGTTTTTGGGTATGGAGAAGGTAATATGTGGTGTCGTATATGACGTTTAGCATGAAGTGTTGGGTTAGACCTGTTGTATTGAGAAATATGACTTTGATTATACTTCTTTAAATTGTAAATACATGTAGAGGATTTGCTGCTTTTTTATCCACCTTGGAGCACCTCTTTGATGGCTGTTGCTTTTCCAACAATCCTCTGAGGCAGGACTTTCGCACATCCCAGGTTAGGCTCCATATACAGACTGGCCAACAATCACATCGACGTTTCAATGTTTTTGCATTTTACTTTCCGATCAGCTACCGCTAACATATGCCTGATCACGTTCACGAAGTCTTTTCCTTTCGTTTGCTTCCAGCAGTCAGACCCCTTCCTCTTTGATTCTTTCAAGGGACCTAAGACAGAATGCTCTTCAATCTGAGAATCTGAAATTGATGGAGTAATAAGCCTAGTGTCTGCCTCAAAATTTGGCATAGCCGCTGGAAGGGGTTGGGTTGAGGAAGCTCATGATGTATTTTAAACTAGTTGAACACTGAAGTCTGCCAATGCAGCAATTCATCTTCGGGTGTGTGAAACTCTTGAGTCTTGTCTGTCATAGAGAGCATGTCCCTTTTCCTTTGGAGATGATGGGACCAAAGGATGGTTATGCACTTTAAAAAGTGTATTGACGAAGGAGCCATCTAGAGAGGAAACGGAAATCTGCAAGATCATTGACAGCTGAAAGGCTGACATCGTTTTATAAGGTGGATATAGCGTATTCAGACAGAGGGGCATGGACTAAAGGGTGTTTACCACTGTCTGTTTAATTTTGTGTTTTTGGATTCATGGGTTGAGGTGGTACTTTATTTTTCAACGCCGATTCTGGGATCCGTTTACCACTAGATGTAGAATCCATGATATCCTGTGAAATAAGAAATACGATAACAAAGAATGTTCACCATGCTTTCCCATTCACATATCTCTCAACAATCATTCACACAGATGAAAACACTCAGGAGAATAGATACACATGTGAATTTCACATACATACATTTATATTATACTCTCACTTTCCTTCCTCTCATACGCACACATACGACACACACACATTCAAACAAACACTGCACACGTATACATTTATACTACACTCACGCTATCCCTCCTCTCACACTCACACAAACAGCACTTACCCACACTGCATATTACGTAGAATGATAGATCTAAGCCTATTACGTTGATAGACATTTACATTATTTTGAGAAAAGAAAAAAATGTGCAAATTCACCTTTTAGATCTGCGATATTATAATCCAAAGGGCAAATGTTGCAATTGATTTAAGAATTTTTTAAACAAAATGTGTGCTTAAGTGTGTCCGTTTTACCGTCGAGCTCAATGTAAATTAAAAATGAATTCTGAGCAGTCAAACGTTTTCCTACCTATAATATTAGAACCAAGTTGTATCCTTTCTGACAGACGCCTTTGATCAGAGTAATCTATGGGATGTAACAATATGGCTTGACAAATCATCCCCATCGGCCACAAGTGACTCAATTTTTTTTAATGGTCACTTCCAGTCATCTATATTTAGAACAATGGATGGAACAAGCTACACCTTTTCGACAAATGTCTTTGATCACAGCAGACAGTGAATGGTCACTATCTAAATTATCCGATGGTCATTGATAAGGATAGACATTGTGGCTACAATATCAAATACTTAAATCTTCATGTAGGCCTAATTAGTTGTTTTGTTGTTGTTGGTTTTTTAATTTTTTAATTAATTGATTAATTTTTTTATAATTTTTTTTTTGCGTATTGATAGTAATACTCAACCCAGTTGAATTGTGTCAGTTTATTTGAAGAAGAAGAAGACCACAACCTGTTGGATTCACGGTTTTATCAGACCTGTTTGAAAGATTGAAATTACTTCACCAGTACTTTATAAAGTTATAACTTAAATCATAACTTTTTATATTACACCATTGGCAAATAGAAAGATGCCTCAGTGTATAATATACTAACAGTTTTGGAGATCACTGTCAAATCTAACATATGTCAAAACTGAAGTCAACAACAATAATGACAATGACAACAATAACAGCCATGGTCACCACTGTGAATCCCTGACCCAGTGTCTTGAACAACTCATAACATTGCTCACTAACCTGTCACAAATGCCCTACTTAACCCATCTTAGCACAAATCTCCAACCATCAAATAATTACAAAGCACTTGCTCCCAAACATAATACAACGTCTCGAAAACAGAAAGGAAATAAACAGCAGTTACTGTCATTACTGATCACAAGTGACGACGGTCACAGTGAATCAACATCGACCCTACCTGACCGGCTAAAAATTCTCTGCTTTAATTCAAGATAATGTTGTAACAAAACACTTCAAATTAATGAATTCATATCGGAAACACATGCAGACTTGATTTTTATATCAGAAACAGGGTCACGAGACGAGGGAGATGAACCTCTTATAAACGAAATGCTCCCAAATGGATACAAATTTCATGGAGAATCAAGACAGGAGGCGGAATTGAAATCATTTTCAGAAGGTCACTGCAGATTAAAAAATATCCGGACAATATACAATACACCACCGTCGAACACTGTAACCTGATTGTAGAAACTTTACATTGTGCTATATTTAGGGTGTTTGTTTATACTACCCCCCACCTTGTGAAAAGAATCAGCATACTCTGAGTCAATTTGAACAATAGCTGTCTGAATTTTTCGACTCAATCAACGACAAAAATAACGTCTACATTCTTTGAGACTTAAATTACCATTTTGAAAATCAATCAAGTCGAGCAGTTAACAAATTAAAGACACTGATTGATGAACACAATTTTCGACAGCTCGTCACCCAACCGACCCATGTAAAACACCATACTATGCTAGACTTAGTACTAATAAGAAGTGATCTGCATCACAGAGTCTGACGTCGACGTCACTGAGACATATATTTCAGATCACCATACCATAACATTTACTATTGATGTGAAGAAACCAACGCCTAAAAAAGAGAGGATGCTGTACAGAAACACCAAAGACATTAACCTCAACAATTTTAAACAATATATTTGGGAGTCGCTTTCTAAGAAACCACCTTCATCCGTTGATGAAATGAATTGCTGTCTTCGCAGAATATTCGATCAATGCGCACCACGGCAAGAAAAACTTGTGCCTATTCATGTAGCAGCTCCTTGGATAAACGACAGTTAGAGAAGCTAGGAGAGAGAGAGAGGCGCAAAGCTGAAAGACATTGGAAAAGAACTGGACTCTATGAACATAAAGACATTTATAGATATCAAATTAAAACCATGACTAATATCATCAAAGAAGAAAAAACAAGATACCTTAATGAACGAATAGCTAGCAATCTGAGCTAGCAATGAATCGAGATCCACCCTCTACAAAATATGTAATGAAATTATGGGAAAAGAAAAGGAACAGAACCTTCCTAACAACATTTCACCAATTGAATTACCTGAAATATTCAATGATTTTTTCATTGAGAAAATAAAAAAGATACGGGAAAATTTAGAATACATCCAGCCCCTGAATACGAGAATTATGAAAGTAAATTATTTTCCTTGTTTGAACTAGTCACTGAAGACCATGTTGAAAATATTATCATGAAGTCATCGGAAAAATGTTGTGAACTCGATCCACTGCCAGCAAACCTATTTATGACATGCCTTGATGTTATTTTACCTTTTATCACAGATATGATCAATACTTCTTTAAATACTGGTTCAGTTCCTCTGAGTTTTATAGAAGCCATAGTAAGAACATTGCTTAAAAATGTAATTTGAATCAAAATGAATTGAAAAACTACAGACCGGTGTCTAATTTGCCATTTCTCTCTAAAATTTTAGAAAAAAGTTTTACTTAATCAGTAAGACAAACACTAATTGAACGAAAATTATTTAAAGGGAAATTTTTAAACTGCATATAAGAGAAAGCACAGTACCGAAACTGCTTTTGTTAAAGTACATTCTGATCTACGAAATGCTATCGATGAAGGAAAAGCGTCTAAGTTGGCCCTGCTTGACCTTTCAGCGACCTTTGACACCATAGATCATGATATTGTATTAAAACATTTAGAACTATCTCTTGGTATTACGGGCACTGCTCTCAAGTGGTTTGATTCATTTATAAGCAATAGAAAACAATGCCTATCTATCAATGGAAAACAGTATAAAAACTCTTATCTAAATTTTGGTGTGCTGTACTTGGTCCAAACCTGTTTTCAATGTATGCACAACCTGTACATAATTTAATTAAAGACTTCTATTTCAATAACCACATCTATGTTGATGACAATCAGCTATACAACTCTGTTGAAATTGCACAACTTCCATCAATCTGTCATCACTTCTCTTGATAAATGTGTAACAAAAGTTTCTTCTTGGATGACCCCCAATAAACTAAAATTAAACGAATCGAAAACGGAGGTCATGAGTATCGGAACCAAATCTAAAATAGAAGCTGCTAATATTAAAACTCTTAGCATATGTGGAGAAAATATTCAGGTTGCAAAAAAATAAAGTCAGAAATTGGGGTGTAATAGTAGCTATTTAGAATTAAAGAGAATTTCTCACATAAGAAAGTATATTTCTATTTATGTCACAAATAAATTAATATGTTGTTTCATTCTATCAAGACTTGATTACTGCAACTCTCTGCTGGCTGTACTTACGTTGAAGCAAATAAATAAATTATAACAAATTCAAAACCATGTCCCTCGACTTGTGATGGGCGTTCCCATGAGAGAGCATATCCCACCAACAATCAAACAGTTACACTGGCTTACAATACAATCACGGATTAATTACAAAATTGCCACCATCACAATGTCATATCAATGCCCAAACGACACAGAATTTCCAATCTACTCGATACAGATAATTTCAAAATACACACCCAACTGACAATTACGTCCATCCAACAAGATAATCACTCACAAAGACCTAAAAACCAAACTTAAAACTTACGGGGACCGCTCACCAGTCACAAGCGGCGTTAATTTGGAATGCTTTGTCCAGCGCGGTCCAGCTTGCTGTCTAATCTGAAAACCCATAATTTATTTTATTATTCATGCCTGAATTAAGGCCGATAGAGCCAAATAACTTAATAAACTGTATGCATTTACGTCTATTTGTGCACATATTTGCTATTATATTCTATGTACTGTGCTTTAAGCTATCCGAGGTAAAAAAAAAAAAAAGCGTATTATTATTATTATTATTATTATTATTATTATTATTATTATTATTATTATTATTATTATTATTATCATTATCAT
>JASKDV010191103.1:0-11575 GCA_032466395.1 Aegires albopunctatus
ACAAACAAAATAACAACAACAAACAAACAAAATGACAACAACAAACAAACAAAATAACAACAACAAACAAACAAAATGACAACAACAAACAAACAAAATAACAACAACAAACAAACAAAATGACAACAACAAACAAACAAAATAACAACAACAAACAAACAAAATGACAACAACAAACAAACAAAATAACAACAACAAACAAACAAAATAACAACAAACAAACAAAAGAACAACAACAAACAAACAAAATAACAACAATAAACAAACAAAATAACAACAACAAACAAACAAAATAACAACAACAAACAAACAAAATAACAACAACAAACAAACACAATAACAACAACAAACAAACACAATAACAACAACAAGAAAATACGCCAACAATATAATTCAGTAGTAAATTTAGATCTACTATAATAATAATTCTTATCATTGTTGTGATTGTTGTCATCTTACCGATGTACTCATTAATGTTATATATGTATTTAGTTCTAGTTTAAATGAGATTCTCTTTGTTTATTTAAATTATAATGGTGACTATTATTTAATTGTGTTATAACTGAATGGTATAAAATGTTAATAATGTAAATTGCCCCTCGATATACCCATTCTATGGACTTACTCAAAGGAAAAAAATATAAATAAAGGAATGTGGTCCTTATCAGCACAATTTCTGAATATTTCAAAAACCCAGTCAGTGCGTCGCACATCCTCCTCCTCCTCTCCCTCCTCTTCCTCCCCCTCCTCCCCATTATCACTATCATTATTATTGTTATCATCATCATCATCATCATTATTATTATCTTTAAATCCTTTCAATTTATTTTTCAGTATTTGCAATCAACCATGGCATCTGCCAACAATTATAGACTTGGTCGTTCAGTAAGTAATCATTAATAATAATGTTAATTGTATTTTTTTAATCATTTTAATTCCAGTCTTTAAAATTGACAGTCCTTTTGTTTGGCTTCTCTGTCTTTGGTTTTGGTCTGTATGCTGTGATAAAATGAATCATAAGATATTCCGAATTTCCAAGTTGAAAAGAAAGACCAATTTATATTTATATGTTTCCTCCAATATTTAACAACTGTTTATTTTAATTTTTTATTGCACAGCTCTCAGTTGCGAAGATAAATCTTGAAATTATTTGCTCAGAGCAAATATATTTGTGCGTTCTACCAATAACCTCTACCTTCAGGAAATTTCCGAAAGACTGGCTAAACTTGACCATGGTGCTTTCACGACCGCCTCCCCTTTGACTACAAGCCAATTGTTAGCTAACTGTTACGCCCGTATTCATGACAAAATATTATTAAATGACCGATGGATGGGGCCCAATAGATTTTCAGCCCGATTCCCTCTCCTAATATGAACCAGCACCATTCCTTTCATCAGAAAAAAATTCCTAACTAGACCTAATCTTATTTCAGATTAACCGTCCACCCCCAAGGGACAGATCTGTTATGACGATAAACTTCGATGATTATGCTTTTAAGGTAGTAAAGTCCGAAAATACAAGTCCACCGGTAAAAGGTATGGTTCTTAAGTAACTACTTGGAATCACTGTCAGTAATATTAGACAATGCACATTCTACATGTAGGCCTACATGAAAAATATTCGGAGAATTGTCAGTAAAATGTTTGCAAAAAAACTCAAATTCATAGTGTTGTAAGATATCATTTATTGAAATGTTTAAGCTGTAAGAGAGATGAAGATGAATCTCCCATGTTATACCTGTTGAAAACACCAAATCATTGGAAATTATCAATAATAGACAATCACTCATTTTCATATATTTACTTATACGATTCTAAATAGCAACCATGTTGAGCTTCTAACATAACATGACCCTTGTATAATTTCTGAGTAGAACTCATAAAGAGTGGATGCTAAGTCATACATTCACTTTCATGTTGTTCTGGAACCAAGGATGTCTTTCACAATTGAAAAGCTTATTAAGGTCTATTTTATTTCCCTTTTCATGGTGCCAAATTAACAGTGGGGTATATTTTTTACATACTATAAAATGTAGATAATATTGAATGTTGTATGCAATTCAGTCCTTGTTTCTTAATATCCTTCATTTCTCTTTATCATAATTCATCATGGTTTGAGACATTATTTGCTATAAATAGCATAGTAACGCATGAGTTATGCAATAGTTTTCAAAATTAATATATCAATTATGTTTTGTTTTTTTGTTTTTTTTAGCATTAATAAGTAATCAAAGTACCTTCATCAACAAGTACATGAGTAGTATCTTGAAAATCAAATAGCAAGATAAAGTCAGAAATGAGGACCTTCTGAAAAAAATAGGACAGAAAACGATAGAAGAAGAAATTTTGGTCTTAGAAGGTGGCGATGGGTGGGACACGCGCTGATGAAACAAAGTAACATAATCACCAGACAATCTTTAAAATGGAATCCACAGAGAAGGCGAAGCAAGGGTAGGCCACGGGAGACATGGAAAAGATGTCTTGACAGAAAGATCAAAGAGATGGGACTCACGTGGAAAACAAGCTTGAAAAGAAAGCCCAAGATAAAGACAGATGGAATTCACTTGTGCGTGACCTATACTCTGACAGGGGTGAAAGGCGATGACGATGACGATGATGATGATGATGATTAATAAGTGAATTAATCTTGCAATTAAGTCATTGTACTTTCACAAATTTGTAATCATTTCTCCATGTTTTATTTTCATGTATCTATCTCTATGGTTCTTTTCAATTGCCCTCTTTTGGATGAACAACTTTTTTAAAAATTGAAATTGAACCTTAGGATAGAAGGCAGTTGAAGAAAGGAAACCTCTTATAAAAGAGTTAATTAGACTCTCATTTATATTTCTTAAGATTCTGATGCTCTACCAACGAATGAATCCTTTTATGGGCGTTTGAAAGCAGCTAAGAGGGAGTCAAGTGGTTTTTTACCCTTCTTAAACTACGTTTTGGTCATCATCATGACTAAATGTAAGGAGATTATAGATAACGAGATTATGCCGTATTGTAAACGGTAATCTTAAGGAAGCTATTAATATCTTTTTTCTCATGCAATTAAAACTAGTTTAAGTTAACTTTCATGATATTCTGTTTTCCTATGGAATTTTTCTTTGACAACAGGTTTTACGGGGTGTACCTCAATAAAAGGAAAACTGTTTGTTATAAACACGTAAATAACATCTTAATCACATTCTCAGTCCTATGGAAACTTTCAATACATATTAGAACTTTCTAATACATTGCATACATTGTAGATACCAGACTTTGAAATGTCAAAAGACCAGCATCCGAAAATGGACCCTAATAAATTGTAAGCGCTAACAGTCAACTTATACAAATAACGAGAGACATCCTCAACGTTGAAGAAAGGGGATACCGATAATGTAAATGTATAAAATTTTGAGATCACCTGACTCAATAACTTTTAAGAACTTCAAATTTGAACAATGTAATAAGACTAAAGCCATTTGATACAATGGATAGTCGTATTATCATTATACGTAATGCATTACGCTACAACGCCACTGATCCATGACAAATCTGGATCATTCTGCCATGTTATCGCGACCTTACTGAAAGATCATATTATTCGAACAATTTCATTTACGATTGCTGAAGGCTATTCACGTGGAGCTTTCAGACAAAAACAAAACAGGCCACTGTTTTGTTTTGATTTTAAATTGGATACAGCATGTGAAACGTCTTGAGCAATTGGTGGATCATCCAAGTTGCCTCTCAGTGGGGATGCGACCACAGTGCCAGAATGATCCAGAATTTCCCTTGAAAGAGTATGTTGCAGGCTCAATCCGTCATGGTTTAACATCCATCGCTGACATTGTCACGTCTTAGTGAAATCTTCAAAAGTAAGAAGAGCTGTTGTGGTTGAAATTCATGCATCACATGAAGTGTTTTGTTCCTATCTTTTCCGGGCGAAATCTTGATTATTATGCCACTGTGATCTTGGTCTTATAACTGAGCAGTTCAAATCTGCCGTTTTATCTGCGTGATGTTTAGTGGCCTTTACTGTGAATTTAACACATTTTAAGGGAAGATTTTCAAAAAATTTGTGTGATCATGATAGTTCACACTGAGATCACGAAGTCTTTCCTGTCCCAAAGATTCCGAAAGTCATAGCCATTGGGCAAAGATCGAATAAAAGAAATGAAGAAAAAAAATTAATTCCGTGTCATTGCTTAATCCACAATCTCTGACATTAAGAGAAATGACCGTGTTTTCATTTCAATTTTTCTTGCTTTCGTTTCTGAGGTTTGGACGAACAACAATATTCTATTTATAGATATATGATCAATCACATTGATGTATTTTCGGTCGTCGGGCTTCCTGATTTTTTCTATAGAGATTTAAAACCTTAGGAATACCAATCGTGGTGGATTGGATTTAATTACCAACAAATAAACAAGCAAACAAACTAATGCCCATTTCGTATTTATTTCCATTTCAAGGTTTCAATGAAATTCCGTATAATAAATCTTATATCTAGCATTTCCTCTCTATTTGCTTTTTTTGTAATTTTCAGCCGTTGTTGTCACCTTATTTGTCATTAATGCTTTGGCCATACCAACTTCCATGACAGTTATTGGTGAGTCAGTGTGTTTTATTATTTTGTTAGTATCTTTTTGAAGTCAAAAAAATCAGAAAAAAATAAATATTTGATCTGGCCTAGCCTATGGAGTTGTAGGTATCTGGGGTGCGAAGCAGAACAGGTGATATCAAAGCACCACTTTGTTTTATTTTGTTTTAAACAGAACCCTCAGCTGGCCCTCAATATAACTGTACAGCCCTCACGCAACCATCTTTTTTGTTTCAAAATCCCCGCCTTCTTCATATCTTTAAAGTCCTCAATAATAAAGTTTTAAGCCCTCAATTGGCTCTCTTATATGTCTCTAATGACCTTCAATAGGTTGCGGCTGATGTCTGGTTTATGATTTATTCCAGAATTTCTTTCGAATGCATTGTAGACCCTAAATGTTATCGCTTGCCATTAATTTTATTATATTCTTGTTATAGTGTTATACTCATCATGATTTAGACACGTCAATTTCGTGACAGCCCGCTGCTAGATTTATTTGTCTGGTGAGTCGACTATTGCAAGGTTCCCATAAACATTCTGCTTGCTTGATATTCAGACCTAGGATTCAATGCGATGATTATATTTTTCAGGTTTCGATTAAAGTTCTCATTATCCCATGCCAGGTATCCATCCCAACTACCCATAGATGCCATCTGTAAATGCACCCTCATATTATTCAGAGGTTTCTTAATCAACTTATCATTAACAAACTTTCTACTCGCAAGCAATAAATCTCGATCCTCTTTCCAAGACTGTTGGCGTTAAAAAGGCCCGATTTCATGAAAAAATTAAAAACTCAAGACAGACATTGTCAGAAATATTATAATTGAATGTTTAAACAGTGACTTTGTTTGGGTGACATTAAGAAATGTCACTTCCAATTACAGTCTTTACCTCCAAAATGTAAAGTAAAATTATGTCAATCATAGATATTAGCAACAATGCGTCATACGACCAAGACCTGAAATTATGTCACTCGAGCCCACACTTCAAACGTGTAAAATGAAAGTAATTCATGACAGTACCTATAGAAAATAATGTATTGTTTTTCATAGAAAATAAATGAAAAAATGGCCAGAAGAATTTAATTCATTCAGAGAATATCATATTATTATGTTTTCTCACACAGGTGCCATCTACAAGGATGACTGTCCAGCTGAGAAATTGATTCCCATCTACCTTATTGTAGCTGGTTCTCTTAGTTTGGCCAAAGATTTGGCAAAATTGGCCTGGCGTTTTTATAATAGGAAGACAGCGGCAGAGGGAAATCAAACAAAAAGGAACCCTTTAGAAACAATTCTCGATTGCTTCATGGTTGGTTTGTTCATAGGTGGTAAGTTGTTAGCCAGAGTTCTGTCTAATCGATTATTTGGACTCAGTGTTGTCGTTGAACCTGGAGGGATTGCTGACTCCCCCCCTTTACCCCCTCTCCCATCTTTTTAAAAACTTTTTAGCTGAAAGACATCGGATTGATGTTAAGGAAAGTCCGTGCTAAATAATGATAGGAAATAACGTTATATAAGGGAGAACTTTCACGGTATAGTGGCAAAAGGCTGGTAGTGAGCGAAGTTGTCAGTAAAGTGGGTGGTATTTTAGACTTTCGCTGTCATTTCTACTTCCCATGCTCCATGTATTCGATGTTTCTTCCTTCTTGGGCTTTATGTACTTTGACAATCGTTCAGTGAATTTAATGAACAAGTGAAGTAGTGTCCTGCGGTTATCATGCTTGATCACACACTTACTTACTTATTTACTTGCTTACTTACTTGCCGAGAAGCTTTCTTACTTGATACATTGTCATCAGATTGGGGACCACCTGAGCAAGGATTGCCACGAACAGCGATGTCTTACCATCTTCTACATCTCTGTCTCCAAGGTTCAGAAATCTTTGCCATAACGCCATCGGTCATTCTCATATAGTAGTTAAGATTTAATGTAGATATGATGTAGTTTTAATGTAGATTTAATGTAGATTTAATGTAGATTTAATTTAGATTTAATGTAGATTTAATGTAGATTTAATGTAGATTTAATGTAGATTTAATGTAGATTTAATTTAAACAAAACTAAACGTGTTATTCTAAATAATTTGTACCTACAATCATGCCTTTGGTATTTAAAAGCTCAAATTTGTCTTTTATGTTGAAGATATCTCTTGCCCTTTGTAAGCCATGTTTTGTTTTGTTATTTCTAATATTTTTTCTTACATCTGAAACAGTTTCAGCTCGTAATAAAATACAAGTTTCAATAAATAAATGCATTTCCGTCTTCTACTCGTAAATGGCTCATAATCACCATTCATAGCCCTTTCTCGTGAGTCAGTGACTTTTGGGGGAGATGATTAAATTAGAATTCATCATTCCTTCCACCCTGTTATAATGGCTGTACCGCCCATTCATTTCTATTACTTTCTTTTCAGGCTCTGTAAACATTTACCGGACCAAGGGTACAATCTCGGACAATCCAAATGATGACAATTACTGCAACTCTACCCTCTATTGGTTTTCCTTTTGGTTTTTTACATCCCATTACATTATCTTAGCCCTTCTCTGTATTTGTATTTTACTGATCTATATAGCTTACCGTTGTATGAAAAATTAAACCGACTCCCACTTGAGAAGCTATGTCAATCATTCGATGCTCGATATTTGAAAAAACGAACCATCACACAAAATGAAATTTTGGAATAAATAATTTCCTGAAAAATCTTACTATTATTGTTATCTTTCTAAATGAATTCATTTGTTTTAAAGCTCTTATAGGTTTTCAGGTCATTGTGAGAGTCGCTCGTGAAAGGACAGAATATTAAGAATGCATTACAAAACCATTTATTTGTGTGGGGGATTTCATAAGTTAAAGAGAGGAAATGAAAATGATTAGTGTGTTCTATGTTATCTTTGCTCTGTGTTTTTCATTTTGTTTATTTAATTATTTCTCTTTTCTTTCTTTCTTTCTTTATTCATTTATTTGTTTATTGATATTATTATTATAATTATTATTGTTATTATCATTATTAATATTATTATTATTATTATTATTATCATCATCATTATTATTATTATTATTATTATTATCATTATTATTATTATCATCATTATTATCATTATTATTATTATTAAATTCATTCTACTTCTCCTTCTCCCTACTCCTCCTTCTCCTCCTGCTCCTTTTCCTCCGTCTCCTCCTCCTCCTCCTTCTTCTTCTTCTTCTTCTACTTCCTCTTCTTCTTCTTCTTTTTCTTCTTCTTCATCTCATTATTATTATAATTATTATTATAATTATTATTATTATTATTATTATTATTATTATTATTATTATTGTCATTATTATTATCTTTATTAATATTATCATCATCATTATTATTAGTAGTAGTAGTAGTATTTTTATTACCATGTATTATTATCATTATTATTATTATTATTATTATTATTATTATTATTATTATTATTATTATTATTATTATCACTATCATTATCATTATTGTCATTAATACTGTTATGATTATTATCAATATTATTATTATTATCATTATTATTATTATTATTATTATTATTATTATTATTATTATTATTATTATTATTATTATTATATTATCATCATTATCATTATCATCATCATTAATTTATTGTTATTTTAATAATTAACTGACTTGTATTATCATGTCTGCGCAATGAGCATGATAATGCATTAATCTGGTGATAAGCGAAAAATGAAAATGGAGATCTTATTTCACGCAATTTACAAAATTGGTGTGCAGGCTCCTAATAATTCTAGTTGGATTTGAAGATCGAGAGAGTTAATCCTACGAAGGAATTAATTTTCTGATGGAATTCAATTGATGGAAAAGGTTAGTGATCGTTGTTGACATTTCTTTTGAAGGTGACAGAAAAGCAGGTCACAATAGCGTGAATGCCCTGTCAATAAGATTACTACTGGATCCCAATAAATGCAGCGTTATACAATACATTGCAATATCAGACTAAGGGCTATATCGACTAAATAGCCTACCCCGATAAAGTCATTAATATATGAAAAGTAATGGGGAACAATTGGTTAAATATGGGAACCAAGCAATCCAATAATCTTTTAAAACTTCATTAAAATATAAGATCCTCCGATGGTGTGTGCGGGGGTAAAGGGGGGGGGGGGGTAGGTAAATGCTCGTCGACGATCTCTCCTAAACCGCTTTACAGATTGTTCTGAAACTTCAGCTGAAAGTGGGGAGCAACCCAAATCTGTGCAAGACGGAGAGATGTTTTCAATTATTTCATTTGTTGACTAATGGCGAACGCATTTCTTTCCTTTATTCTATCAACGAAACAACCATTTTGAATAATTTAGAACTGAGCATAGCTGTTACATTTTAATCCAGCATAGGACAAAACAAAAGTGGTTCGTTAGTGTCTAAACGACAATTCGCTTTAGCTTTGAGAATCGTCGCAAGCCGTATGGCATGAATTGTAAAGTAAATACATTATTTAGGGGTGTGAAAATGAGTTCTCTTTGCAATAAGAAGGTCATCGTCTAGATCTTTATTTAAAAATCGAAATAGCAAGATACAAAACTAAATATGGATCTAGAGTGAATGTACCCTTAGTGTCACAGCTCTGTGACACAGAGCCGGATTTTCAGCACACTTATTTCCATTGAGCCTAATTAATGTGAATAATTAGTTTAGACATGGAAAACTTATTTTCTCTTCTAATCAGTCACTTTTCAAATCAGGAGTTGTGTTTAAACATTAGATTGTGTGGCTCTGTGTCACCTTTTCTTCTATCGTCTTCGTCTCCTCTGCCATTCAACGGTGTCCTGCATAACTGTCTTGCACAGACTGTCATGACGGACAATGTGTCCAAACCATGAACGTTTTCTTCTTTCGATTTTTTTATATAACTATATCAAATCTCCACCTTTATGGCAATATTTTAGGGTAGGAAGATCAAAATCCTTCTTCAGCTTCACAAATCTTCTTATTAATTTTTTTTAATTTACTGAGATGTTTTTGACGAGTGCTGCATGCTTTGAATTGAATTGAGAATTCATTAATGTTCTTAGATTGTTATTTCATCAACATTGGTTCTGTGTCCTCCAGCAAGACCCCCAAAGACTATCATTTTTGCATCACTAATTCTGAACTATTGTGCCCTGAATATGATATTAAAATTATTTTATTTTATTGTGTCGCATTGTAATGCATGGTATCGCGTTGTATTATGTTGTGTTGTGTATAATGACTTGTTTACATTATAAATCAAATTTAGGTAAGCTTTACCATCAAACTTCTCAATAAAAAGTATTTGTCATTATTACAGCTCCTTCACCTCACTGCGATATTGTAATCAAAATCTTACAGCGTTCTTTACTTCGCTCTGACTGATTCGATTACTAATTTCCTTCTGGAAGTTGAATGGATACTCAGCTATAAACAATGATCGACACCAGAAGAGCCAAAACAGTCAGTAATGAATTCGATACCTTTAATGGATCGTGCCGATGCAAGTATTATGGCTTCCATTTCGATCATTTTATTCTCAACCTTTGAGAAATAACAAAAACTCAAGTATGGCTTAAAAACCTGGGATAGTTTTTGAAGAAAAATCTAGAATTTAAGATGTATTCATGTCAATACTAAAATCTCCATATTACCTCTAATATCAAATCATAACATTTTCTCCATCCTCATCATTAGCCACCTGTTCGGGAATAAAATTGACAAGACTGGACAACTTTTATATACAATAGCATTTAAGATAGTTGTCTATTTACCATCTGAACAACAACAGTGTGATGGTATCTTTCATATACAATGATATGTTTATGTCATCAAATTTTCTGTTTGGGCCATTGTTTATAATTGATTGAGAATTTTATGCAAATCAATTTTTCATTATCATAAAGCAACTCTTCTTTTAGAATAAAGGCCATACAGGCCACTAATGACGACTGTTCTTAAACTTGTAATTGCGCATGCGCTACTTTTATTGGTCAAATAAATGCGGATCAGAAGTTTACAAAAGGTTTTGTTCAAAACTATTGCAAACTTTCAGAAAAAAGAAATGTATATAGATCATTGGAATATAAACATTTACTAGAATTTCCACTACTTCAAAGTTTCGTATTAGATATACTTATTTGGTAGTAAGGTTCTTTGAAGAAGTGCTTCGCTCTAAGTTATTTATATATTTCACGAATATTGCTTTACAAATTGATATTGTATTAAGCTCTCTGTATGTTTTATGTATTATTATTTATAACTTTATATACACAATTAGAGATACTTGATATCTTAAGTTTAGTCCAACATTGAATCCAAGTATCTTACGATCCAAGATCGTATCGAAGTATATTTCTAGGGTACCATTGCATGACCTTCGAACTTCACTCTCAAGTCCAGGCAAATTAATTTCAATCAAAGCTCTCCATTAGACTTAGCAGTTCGATGCCGCACAAATTATGCCGAATGATTTAGATTTCTCTGGATAAAATTAGTTAGCAAACGATCCATGATGGTACGCTTACTTTTATTCGACTTTGTATAAGTCTTAAGAACAAGGTAGCGCACCAATAATTTAAACTTTGTCCACAGAATTAACTCGCCTTGCTACAGACAGACGCCTGTGCCTCCCCGCGACGACTTCCGGTACAAGCGGAAAGAAAAAGTAGAGTAAGTAAGTAAGTGGAAAGTTGAACGTTTCTATCTGACCACTAGCACCTGCTGTTTAAGTGGGGTAAGGACGGACATAATATTATTCTTCCATCGACCGATTTCACTCTAGGCTGGATGAAGTGGGAATGAAGAAATCAGATTGACGATTATCTATCAATAGTTAATGCTATAAACTAGAATACAAAATCACGATAGAGAGACATACACCTGTAGTTCAAATAAGGCCCCTAAATAATTTACGAAAAAGCAATTTGCTATAGCAGCGCCCCCCTACCCACCCCACCTCCTCTCTCTCTCTCTCTCTCTCTCTCTCT
>JASKDV010191114.1:0-11575 GCA_032466395.1 Aegires albopunctatus
AGACATAATTTTCAAAAAATATTCCTAAGGCAGTAGATCAAGTCTTTGTATGGTAGATCTATCTAGATCTAGATGCACGAGGCATGAACACAATGCTGATTGTGACTGAGACAAAGAAAAGAAAGGGAAAGTAGACATCTCATGCAAAGGGATGTTACTCTCATTTCGTCCTCATCAAAAATCGGAACTTGCCCATCTTATTATATAATCATCTTTGGTACCACTCATTAAACTCTGTGGTGGGTACTGCCGCCAAGTCTCTAGTCAGCCTGGGACGTCACAGTAGCTGTCTGAGGTTTCGGCTCTCATCTGAGACTGTCGGATGACCTGTCGACGAATAGCCAGTAGGATTTGACTTACTTACTTGCAAAATAATGCACACCAACAAAATGCAACTTTCTATTCCTAATTGATCCAATTTATTTAGAAGGTCTAAAGAATTGGGGCAAATAAGGAGTAGAAATAGAAAGGGAAGTGCATCCTGGTTTAACTTTGATCGTTCCTTCGTTCAATTTATGCTTAAAATTAAATAAAAGCTTCCGTCATATAAAGTATCCCATGAACCAAATAAACGTAGCCACTTGACTTATCATCAACCAAGCATCATCTCTGTCTCCGAAGTTTACCATGCATCACCCGAGCACTCCACCTCTTTTATTAGAACACCTTGTGTCGAAGGAGCTACACAAATTATTGTGCAATCTCCAAACAAATCATGTAAATCTTGTATCTCTGAGCTTGCTCCAGCAATTATGTCCATAATAAATCGTTCTATTGTCAACGCTGATATCCATTTCATTTCTTCATTGAAAATGGCCCATAAATGTGACACCTTCACTAAAAAAAATCAAAGTTATACCAACTCGACGGGCAAAAACTACAACACGTCACATCGGCAAAATATCTGGGAATTGAGTTATCGCATGAGTTGAAGTGGAACACATGAACACATATAAAACATCGCATCAAAAGCCAACACAATTTAAAAGGGTGCCCAAGTTCCACACAAGTGCATGCTTACATAACAATTGTAAGGTCCATCTTGGAGTACGCCACGCCAGCGTTGTACGGGGCCCGGACCACAAATAGAAATAAACACGATCGAAATGACCCAGAGAAGAGCAATAAGGTGCATTATCCAAGACATTTCCTCAATGACAAGCGCCACGGATTTGTTTAAAAAAGCTGGACTGGAAATGTTGATGTCCAGAAGGAAAATGATTAAGGTTGAAACATTCCACAAGATATACAGCAAAACGGTTAACCTTAAATTTCTGGACTATAAAAGACCAACTAGTAGTAACAGGAAAACAAGAGGAAACTGTGCAAAAATGACAACACTTGAATATGCAAAATTATATAATACCTCCACTCTTTCTTTCCCTGGGCTGTTCGCATTTGTAACAACCTACCTAACGCAGCTGTTAAAACTGTATGTCCTGAAACTTTTTAACAATTAGCTGTAAATTTTACCAACGTCTAGATCTCTGAACACACGATACCGAAGGAACTTTTCTGTTGTTGTTGTTGCTGTTGTTGTTGTTGTTATTAATCATACATTATAAGTGAAGTGCTGAGAATAAGTCATGTTATTTGTTAAATGTAGAGTGATCCTCCTCTACCGGGGGCTACTACATGAAGAAGAAGAAGAAGAAGAAGAAGAAGAAGAAGAAGAAGAAGAAGAAGAAGAAGAAGAAGAAGAAGAAGAAGAAGATCTGGAATCTAGATATAGATATAGACTCAAGGCCTACAAATAAATAACAAAAATTGTTGTGTTCAAGTATCAAGTCAATCTGGTAAACCATATTATTATTATGTCAGGTCATGAGGTCACTGGGGTCAGATGTGAGGTCAGGCAAACGTAAAACGTTCATTGGACTGAATCCCACCTCTACGCAAGTCATAAGTCAAGGCGTCATGGCCCAAAACCTTGGGAAAACGAAACTTACCAAGTAATCTATATTTAGATTCTAGGTATCTAGCCTATCTTGCATGGATCTAGAATCTAGATCTAGATCTAGATCTAGTTATAATTGTGGAAAGTTTAATAACAATCGAGACCGCCCCCTCGATAGTGGAATAATCCCACTAGCACCGACGGAATTTACCACATGATAGATTTTAATGTACTGTAGTTAAGAAGAGTGACAACTATTAGATCTAGATCTTGCACAGAGAAGGCTATCAGCCTCTCACGTTCACCTTCCTCTTCAGCCCTCGCTTAGATCTAGATCTCGCTCTATGTGTCAGGGTCAAAAATGAAAACAATTATTGGTATTGTGTGAAACATTTCCCTGATGTTGACGTGACGATTATATTGTAGACTACAATTTGCATCAGCTCAACCTAAGTATACATTTGGACTAGATTTTAGTCTTATTTTCATAGTCTGATAAACCTTATTAGAGACTTGCTTATTGTTGTAAATTCCAGATTTAGATCTTGAATCTTAGGATCTAGATCTAGATCTAGATCTAGATCTAGATCCACTTCACATGTAGATAGATATCTAGATCTAGATCTAGAATTTACAACAATAAGCAAGTCTCTAATAAGGTTTATCAGACTGATTTTATATTGACTAGCTTTTTTCTTCTTCTTTTACTGTGATCAGCTTTTTCTCCTTTTTTAAATTTTCTTTTATTTCAATTTATTGATTTATTTTTTATTTAGTGTGGGTGGGTGTGTGCGTGCGTGCATGTGTGTGGGGCTTCCCTGTCGACCCAGCAGTGAAAGGGTAGCTAGATTTATTTAGATCCGTCGAAAGTAGAGTCGGCATTGAAAGCAATAATGTAGATCTAGTAAAACTACAACGCGAATCCATATGCCTTGAAAAAAAAATCTAACTCTCCACTCAATAATTTCTCTTATTCTAGATACTGATTTAAATCAAGCATTAAGCTTTAGCGGAGCGGACAGCAATATCTTATTCTTAACTAATGAATCCAAATACTCTATTTCCACGAGCGAAGCCGGGTACCCAGCTTGTATATTATACAAGGAAAATAATGAAATGTCGATATATGCGGTGTATCATTCATTATATGCAGTGTCACTACATAGTTTGCAATGTACTCGTACAAATGTATGTGTCTATCTCTTCTTAGTCAGCCTGTGTATTGTATTGTAAGCAAGGATGAAAGGATAAAAAAATGAAGACTTAATACTGAAAAATTAATGATAGATAGCAAACTGACTTAGCACCCATGAAAGTCAAAGTGAATACATGTACAAACAAGAAAGTTTGAACAATTTAATATAAGTGTTATGTTCACCATAGCAACACATAATCTTAATACAATTTGTAAAATTTGTTGAAGTTAAATACTTTCACAATAGTTATGATTCATCGACAAAAATACTTTCAAATACTTTCATAGGGTAACATTAGTAATGATGAGCAAAAAAGGAATAATGACAAAATTGTTTTGAGAATCACTGTAGCCTCTAACAATTTACTATTAAGTTGAACGAAGAATAATTTTTTTTGTTAATGGAATGATAGATGCTATGTAAGTTAAGGTTCAAATTGATTCAAATCTTCCTAAACTTGAGATGCTGGAATTAACAAATGATTCACGAAAGAATCACAATTTACTGGTTATTGCCCTTGTGAAATTCTGGTCTTGAATTCAGAAACCATGACAGCCAGAATTATTCAAAGGTAAATACAAATGTATAAATATGTGAATTCATGGATTAAAACATCTAAATCTAAATCTATCACCACTGATCAGTTTTGTTTTGTTTTTGGTCTTTAATAACATTCTCCATAATATACCTTTTTAACACTATTTTGTGGAATTTACTTTCTTCAAAACCTAAGTTAGTTTTTGGAGTTTAATGGTTCTATCAACCTCTAGGATCATCTCAGTAAGATGATATGCTAGCTAAAAGAGAACAAAAGTAGAAGAAATAGGTTTTAAGAAAGGGGGTGGGGGTGGGGTGGAGAGAAGAGATAAAAGTTGTCAAGAAGTGCTTCAAATAAAAAACACAATACATATAATAATAAAGATAACTAAATGAAGAGATGATTTACAGAAAATAAAAACCCCATCATCTCCCAAAAACAAAAAACCTAATTAACAATGGCACCAAGTCCCTAAACATGTACTGCAAAGGCCACCTATATTTTTCTAAAACCATTTGTGTACTAAAATACTCAGTCCTCAATAGCAAGTGACCTCAATAGTAATTTTGAGTCAAACAATGCACACAAATAGGGGATGTACAATGGGTATATGCCTCCCTACATCGAACAAATTCTCCCCCTCCTCCGAGGGAACAAAAGAACCTGAAAGACAGAAGATGTATGGATGGGATAAGAAGCTCCCTCACACATCTTAGTTAGCTCTTACAGCATGCAGGGGAAGTACAAGCAGTGGATCAAAATATTACTACCCTTTTTTCCCCTCCTAATGATATCATACCAATAAAATAGACATAGATAGATACCCAAATTCTTTTATGAAATTAATATGCAAAGGGAACATGTTTAAATATGAAAAAGCCAAAAATTGAAAATAGAAAATAAAATGCGACAAAGCATCAATATCACTAGAAAAAAACAAAACATGTGGAGAATTTTCCAACAATCATCATCAATAACAAATCAACTTTGAATATAAATCTGATTATTGATTAAAAAACCCAACAAGAATGAAGGGTATATGATTCAATGAATAATAAAAAACAAAACGATAATACAATAAATGTAACATTTTTTTGTCTGCAATTTATGTATGCTGTACATCATTGTAACAGTTTAATATTTTCGAAATAAAAATCACCCTGCAATATTCAACAATATTAACCATTTGAAGAAAGGAAAAACTATCATAGAGAAAAAGTATTGAAAACTACTTTCAAAAAAAATTTATGCAAACATTTGCAATGACAAAGGCAAAAATATTAATCTTTTATTGCACAAATAAATTGCAAAAAGACGCTGTCCATCATTGAGATTCAGACCAAATTATAGATGGAAAATAAAAGAATCAACATCTATATGGGATAAATGAGGTCAATCTAGATACTGGCAAGAAACGTCAGCATAACTTAGTGGTCATATTATAAACTTAAATAGAAAACAATAAAACAAAAAGCAAAAATTTTATTATAGAAGAGTCTTAAAATGCTAAAACAAAGACATAGAAATAGTAATAATACAATGGATAACTTGTTCAGTCAATATAAAATTAAGATAATAAGTGAAAGTGAAAGAACAAGTGTGACATTATTTAGAAAAAAGCATTTATGTGTTTTACAAATGCATACTACACTGCTAATAAAATATTGAGAGAAATAGCTAGTGGATAAACAGGTCAGAGAAATACAACTCGTCTTTCGATAAGTAAAGCACTGTGATCTTTGCATACAAATAACCACAGTAGAAATCTGTTTAACAGAAATGCAAAGGACCATTGCTTTTATTTCCATTTAAACAAAGATGCCAGCTGGATAAAGGATACACTCACACTTGGCTTGATACAATATAACACGGTTAAACCACAATGTTTAGTTCTGAAGGAATCATTTTGGTTTAAACATAGTTTGGTTGATCCATTTGTAAGGGGAAGTGTACATCGTGCTAAGTATGAGTGTGAAGAGCATAACATATGTGCTAACTGGTTAGGATCCCCTCGGCCGCCGACAAGGGTGAACTCTGTGTGTGTGCGTGTGTTGAGAGAATGGAGTGGGGGAAAAGTAACAACCGTTTCTGGCGGTCAATTGTTTCTCTACTTCCTATCTCTACTCTATAACTTCACATCACGTTACAGTATTTTAGGTTTGGGTTTTCAGTTCAGCTATGTTGCGGGCGAAATTCGTTTCGGTTTATCGTTAGCAGCATAACAAAGACATAGAGAAAACTACCCGAGACTTTTGTCTTATTTCGGTTTAGCTATTTATGGTTTATGTGTGTTCTACTGTAGTTTCATTTTCTTCATGCAAATTTTCTCTATTGTTTTCTTAAAGATTTCTCCTTGCTATTTAGCGTTGTTATGGATCTGTTTGTTGACAATGTTGAGAGATAATTTCGGTCTTGCTCATTTTTTATTACTTATATTTGCCAGAGAACATTAATTTTAAAGTCCAGGGAGTATGCTTTATGCATTTGTTTTTATAAAAAATCTTTAATTGTCAAATTGAGGATTGTCTTGATTTAATTCTTGCGCAAGATTGTATCACTGCGATGTGCAACACAAAGAGAATGTATGGAGTACCTTTTGCAAACATACAATGTTTCACGGCCTGCTTTGAGTGCTTCACACAGTCATTCATACTTCGCAGTCTACGGCCATGTTAAAAGTGGAGTGGCGCACTGGAAGCATGCTCGCCCTTCATTGTATAGAAAGAGGCAAAAGCATACTAAATTTTAAGTTTTTGATGGGCCATGGAGGACCGATCAAATCCAAATGCTTTCAGTTTAGCCATAAATGGTCCCCTGATGCTTTTGGTATATCACAAGTTTGATAACAATAATATACAAGCAAAATAAAATGTTTTAATAAGCTGCATTTAACTGCTATTACACGATAAAAAAATATAAGCAGTATCAGAAAAATTATTTTCATGAAAATTTCTTAAAAATTCATATAATAACCAAGTATTTAAGTTTGTATAATATGTTTTAATAAATTATCAACTGTGGACAACTTTAAAAGATTCAATGTTTTGAAATGTTGGTCGTTTGTTTCATTTCTTATTGATATTGTTAACATTCATGAATTTTCAATTAACTCTATAATGCCCAGTGATACAAAGAACTTCAGGTCATTGAAATTAGGTCAAATTATTCCAAATGCACAAATTATCATTTCTGCAGAAAGATATTTTACAATGCTTTCCTTTTTTTTTTTAACATGGTGTTTTGCAGATATATTGATAAGTTCATCCGCATTTAGTTCTAATGACCTTAATTATATGCATCAGATTTGATAGAATGGGCATTATAAGGCTAACCTTTCTTTCCTCAGAATAACATACCATCAAAATAAGATTTCATTTTATAAGTTGTTTTGAGTGAAATTAAATTTTTTTCCTCATTCAAATATAAAATTAAGTCAACAACTTTGAAAAATGAGATGGCTGATGAGGATAAAAAATAACATTTGTTTTTGTGCTTCCATAAAAACAAACAGAATGCTCAGATAACAAAATGAGAGAAGAAATCAGAGAGCACTTTGAAATAGATAATCAAATGAGAGTAAAATGATTAAATAAATGAATATAAACAAATTTAAAAAACGGAAAAATAATTTGCGAGTTTGTCAAAGCATGGAAGAGAGTGCTGACTCCAACATCAAAATCAATAGTGAAGATTTAAAATTTATATCTTAGAGCTCTAAACACACCATACAACAGGACAATGCTGCAATCGTAATGTGTTGTGGAGAAAATGTTGGCTTGTAAGGTAACCTGACACATTATTAAGGTAAATATAAAATTGTCTTTATTCAATATATTTTTTTACCTAATTAAAGCTATGATTTATTCCTAATTCAAACAAAGCATGAACATAAAAAACAACTGCTTTTTTGTAATTTCACTTCAAATAAAGCAAAAATATTAAAATGGCTAAAACCAAACAGATGGCAACATGGTATAATGACTTTCAAAAAAGCCCATAAAGGAAAAAATAAAAGTAAAACTCAATCTTTCAAAGCCATAAATATCAACAATCAAACAGTTTTCAAATAAATCAATCGAATCTGTTTACAACATAAAATGCAAAAGATTATAGAGATTTCAATAAATATGTAATCAACTACAATAGTAGTTAAATCTAGCGAATTTATTGAAAAGAAATATCACAGTACATGTCAAGCTCACAGCATTTTTCTGAAACGGTAAGGAAAAAAAATAGTATGCTTGTAAAAAAAAAAAAAATGACTCAAACCACATGAAGCTATTTGTAAATCACTTTGAAATGCATTCAAACATAATGCCACATAAGAGTCCATTAACCTTCTTAGATTACGGCAATATTATCAAGGCATGTAAAAAATTTCAATAACTTTTAAGTCAATTTATCAAGAATTATCTGAAACTATGAAATGGAGAGTGATTGCAATCATATCTTTTGACATTAAGCCACATCTTTTCACCGTAGGAATTGAGCTGTCAACATACAAAATCATTTGAGTAGTAAGATGACTAATAATATTTTTGTTAAACCATTAAAAAAATGACAAGTAATTTTCATAATAAATTCCAGCTCTAACTTAGAGGCTAAAATTCAAAACTAAAATCTGAAAAAAGAAAGGTGCTTTATGAATAAGATCTTTATTGTAAAACAATTATTATCGACTTGACTTTAATAATGCTGTGTTGGATTGACCTAGTTAGGCTTTTCCCCCATCTGAAAATAACTAATAAAATGTCTGTCATAAATCGCTGCCTGATATTGTTGCTATGGCCAAAGTAGATGTATTTATATCTAGTGAGTAAACAATATAACCCATTCCGCAACAGAGTCGTAGGAGCAATTCGCGTAGATCAAGAGGCTTCCTCATCTCTTGCCTTTCGACTGTCCTTTGATGTCATCCATTGACATAGGCTGTAAGAGGCAGATAAAGAAATAGATGTTCCTTGTAATAATGGAAGGTATAAAATTACATCTTAAACAATTATTCCAGCTGCTATACAAAACAATTAGCTGGTAATGAAAATGTTTTTGTTGTTTGTTTCTTAAAACTGATCAGCACATCTAAGCAGGTATATTCGCTTTCACTCTCTCTGAATGGGAGGAAGGAACTTTAAATGCCTTGGAAAGGAAAACATTTATGCTGCCCCTTCAGAGAAATTGTCCAAAAGCTTTGGTTAGAGAATCAAACACATTCAATCTTCTATTATCTCCGGGAGTATTTCAATCACTGGGAAAACTGAGCTTGCCATTTCTAATTTTCAAACATATGAGGATACAACCAAAACCAAAGTATGAGAATAATAATAATAATAATAATAATAATAATAATAATAATAATAATAATAATAATAATATGTAAATTTAGGTCCACATTAAAAGACTTTAGTTATGCAAACGCTATGACAGTAATTGAGTAATTCAGTGGAATGGAAAAAAGAACAAAGCAGTAACCTATCATGACAAAATAAAAGAATCTAAAATCTGCTCGAACTTGTTTGGTGCATTCATTATATAAAAAAAATTCTCCCCTTCCCCATGCCCCCCACCCCCTTCAAAAATATCAACAAAATAAAAGACCAAAACAAGAACAAAACAAAACAAAATCCAATATAGTCCATAAAAAGACAAGAAACGCCTTCTTACTTTAATTATTTTAAATGAGCAGGTCAGGTCTTCAGATACAATCATAACAGCAGCAGCATTGTCAAACTCTCCACAATAGTTTGGTGCGCTAAAAATTGTCACAAGCTGAAAAGAAAATGAGGTAGGCAGAGAAATTTAATTAAAAAACCCAAAACAGTATACAAATTGCCCCCCCCCCACCACCACCACCACTTTCTTACACTCTGAAAAAAACCAAAACAAAACAACAACCCACCTTAAGCAATCCCAATTGTAATGTCATGATAATCTTAAAACAAAATTATAGAATGGATCACCAAGCTTCAGTTTAGCTTACGGTAAACTGAACAAAGTGAAATACTTAAATTTCATCCTCTTCATTGAATGTAATAATCCTGTGACATTAATATTTAAAAAAGACACCAACATACCTTTCTCTTTTCAAAAAAAGCATATCCATCCTCTACAACCTGATGGGCTCGTGCAATCAAACTGCAATTAAATCGCTTCAGATATTCCTTGACTATATCACCTCCAAAGGTAAAAGACACACCCCTATCATTTTCACCCCAGCCTGTTATATCCTAAACAAATATAAAAACAGATGCAATTATTATATATATCAATTTCTCTAAGCACAATTGAGCTTATATACGTATATATATATGATGGTTAATAATATGACCTGTTTCTTCAGTGGAACAAATATATGTCACATTTATAGGTTTTGAGTTATGTGTATTACAAAAAAGCCTAAATTCTCCACTTTCATATGATACAACATTTTTTTAAATCAGATGTTTCATTATGAAGATATGAGTATAATAGGGATAGGTCGGAAAATCAAGTTTTGAGAAAATGGCAATCAAAGATGGAGAACTGAATTGACAAACAGACTCTGGGCAAATGTTAATTCTTTTCCCCAATTTGCATCAAATTGTGCATATACTTAGTACATGATAACATCTAACTCTTAATAGAAAATCAATGCTTTATCTTTCACATAAGTTACCTAATATGTGAGTGATGCAGAGGTTTCCCTTAAAAAAATCGAGATTTCTGGGATGGGTATTGAGTACAAAATATTATGCAATTGCATTTATTATTAATTATCATGAAGTCCATGTGACTAGTTAACTTTACAAAACTACCTTAGCCCGACAACCAATTATACATGGCATTTTCACATGCTTCCGTTTATCAATTATCAGTGGCAAGGATTGAGCTTCCGTTGCTGCCACGGACATTCCATAGCACTTGGCAGCTCTGAGGGTATCTATGAATCAAATGAAGTCAATCAAGAATGGAACCCCAAAGGGTATGATGCTTATGAGTTATATAGCACTTTCAACAAAGTAAATGACAAAAATCTTGGCAAACTATAATTGAAAGGGGCAAACCTCATCTGGATCTGACCACAAAATATCACAAATCAGTCCATGATCAGGTACATCACAAGGGCGATGAATTGTACGAATCTGTTTGGAAAGATGAATAACGAATAACATCTTTTAAGTTTGCATTAAATGTAACCAGGTAAATAATGAACAATATGTTTTATGTTTGCATTAAATGTAACCAGGTAAATAATGAACAATATCTTTTATGTTTGCATTAAATGTAACCATACAGAAACAATTTAGTAAAAAAGCTGTTTGAAAATGTTTCAAGTAATACATATATATATGTGTGTGTGTGTGATTAGTGGTTGGTAAAGATAATTTTCCAGCACAGCGAAATTAAAAATTGATTTTATAATTGGCATACTCAAGTCGGTCCCATGCTCCTCCAAAATTAACTGGCCAAAAATGACATTAACAAAACAAGAAGGAATGAAATGCTTCCATACCTGGTCCAGGTCAGTCAAATCAGGAGACAGTCCACCATGCATACACAGTATAGTCCCATCTACTATAGCAGCTAGATTTGACGACGATAGGATAAAGATAGAGAAAAGACAGTTTAGGTAAAATAATCTTGCTCTTGGTATAACATTTATTTTCAGAGTGCATTTCTCTTTTTTTAAATCAAACATCCTTTTAGTGTCAAATAAAAATTCCCACATCTTTTTTGCTTTCTCTTTGTTCATTTCAGTTGCAATCAAGGCACACGCACACAAATAAATATAAATAAATAAATAAATAAAATAACATACACAGTTTATAGCAACAAAGAATAGCAGGATTAAAAAAAATATCAATGACAACTATTTAGAGGATATCTATATAATGAAAATGAGAACAGTAAAAGATAGACATGATGGAGGAGAGAGGAAGTGTGTGTGTGTGTGTGTGTGTGTGTGTG
>JASKDV010191125.1:0-11570 GCA_032466395.1 Aegires albopunctatus
ATTAAGTAATGGTAGGCGTCAAGTCGTTTCGTATGATCTGTTACGAGTTATCTCGTAGCCCGGACCAGTAGTCATTAAGAGTTATCTCGTAGCCCGGATAGAAAGAGTTAAACCAAAAATGCTTTATATTTCTCTATTTGTTATTGTTATCAAACTGGCGATAAACTGAAGGCTAAACCAAAACTTATTTGACTTGACTTTGGCCTAGTCCTACTCCTTTACTGTTGGTCAATTTATGGGCCCAGCCACAGGCAATTCTAATGATTGACTGCTTCGACTTCGTCACTATGCTCTGGCCTCTTAACAAGGTCAGGGACTGCGAAGTATGGTTGGCTGTATGGTACACATGAAGAAATTCACGAAGTATTACCGTATGTAATGTAAGCAATAATAGATTTTAAGTGTAGATCTTCAGCGCTCACCATCATTGTGCATCACGTAGATAGCACAAAACTAAGAACGAAGGGCAGACTATTTTAGATTTGACAGTACGAAATGCCAAGATAAAACAAACTGCATATATATATATATATAGAGAGAGATACTCTTTAGACTTCAAAATTAAAGTTCCCTTGACCACTGAAAGTTAGATCAATGAAAGAAAACATGGGCAGAAATCTGTCAGAGATATGTCACCAATACTAAATAGCTAAGAGAAAGAAGAGCAAAAAAAGCCATAAATGAATCATGTTTTCTTCCTTCCACGAAGAAAATGTAACTATTATTAAGTGAGGGTTACGCCGTTTAGGTATCGCTCCTTTTCCAGCTAGTGACTTTGCTTAAATCGAAATAACAGCAACCAACAGTCCCTTGAATTTTTGTTAACTGGTTTCTACTACTACTGTATTTATTTAATTTGTCAGACATTTTTGGTGTTTAAAAAAACAACAGATTTGAGAAGATATTAAAACTCTTATCACTTACTTAAGACAAGAGCAAAACATGAATTAAGGAAAAAAGGCAGACTATTTTTATGACTATTTCTTTTGTGTAAGTCATTGTCTGTAACTGTAACAATTTTGTCTGACTGAATTTAACTAGCGCTTTTATTTTTCTCTTATTTCAGAAAACGACTGGTTGCAACAGATTAAAATGTTATACATGTGGTGCTGGCGTCTGCTGGTTGTGTGGAAATCTCTTATCCACTAGAAATCCTTACTTGCATTTCAATATTCCAGGGGCATGTTTTGGTCGTCTTTTTGAAGGAATGATTTCATCTCCAGATGTTGATGGACGCTTTGAGGATGCTGAAGATTAGCCTTACATCGTTGAAGAATCAACTATGATATGATAAATTGTGCAATTACTGAAGCTCAACCTGGCAGCAATCATTCCTTTAGCATCATCATTATTTTGAATCCTCTTAACTGTCTTATTTTGAGTAAATTCTAGATGAGGGGGTGAATTGTTTGAGGTGGGCATATTATCAAAGCAACATTCAAGTGATTTTGAAATGCAGTGAATATTACATTTTTGGTCACACTTTGTTTACAGATCACCAACTATTCAACTGTAACTGAAATCTTTTATAATTCGTACTCTTTAAGATGTGTTTTTATTAATTCTCTTCTTAATCTTTATACAAAGAATGTATTGGACATATCTAAAAACTGATTTTATTATCAATTATGAGAAATTGATAGGCTAGTTTTTAAAAGATATTAAAAAATAGAAAATATGAAGGCTTTTATATACATAAACTATATAGACCTACATTGAGAATTTTTTTTATCTGCATAAGACAGCTTGTTATGAATTGAAGGTGACTGCTGCAAAGTGACATACAACAGTTGTAATTTGACCACATGGTATTTCAGTTGATGTTGATTTATTTGTATAAATATGGGCTCCCGAGTTTTCCTTTCTTTGTCTCTTGAAATAGTTCAGATGATATATATAGATGATGGTTTTTGTACACTCCTGTAGCAAAACCTAGCTAGAGTGCACATTTTAAAATTTGATTTTGTTGTGCCAATGTGATCATAACAATTGCCTGTTTATTTCCACTATTCCTACAGATGCAAAAATATGTGGTTTATTTCAGTAATGATTAATTTTCCCTTTACACTTTGGTTTTGACTACCAGAAACTCAAATATTATGTTTCAAGACTTATTTTTTTGAGTTTTTAAATATGTAGGCCTATTATTATTCTTTTTACTGCCTTTTCTTTCCAAAATTTTAACCCACATACAGACCTGCCAATCCTCATGCTTTGAGCGTGAGACTCACACTTTGACATGTCCTCTCATGCCAGGCCATGAGATCTCACGCCATTCGCAAAGTCAGTGATTGAAAAGGTCTAGATTGCTGTTGGACCTGTTATTCTTTTGTAAAAGCTGTGCGATTGATCAAAGATCTAAAGCGCACTCTCTCTTCCCTTTAATGAACTAGATATGAAGAAACTTCATGTATACAGAAAGGCTCATTACCATAGCATTATATTACTCGAATTACATGTAGCCCCCGTTCTCACATACGCTCACATATACTCGGTACCACATTCAGCACATGTACACTCACACACCTAGTGCTTAGGCTTAGGCCGACCTACGGTAGACAGATGACCTTTTTCTGAACTTTGAATCCAATAAGTGACAACTACACGTTCAATAAATACTGTTTGATCTCATCATCTTTTACAAAGCCTATTGTACACCTGTAGGACTATATCATGGTTTGGTATTATAATAAGACGAGTAGGCTCACACTGCTAACACAATTATTGTATCAGCTGCTGCAAATATTGATTTTCTCCCAAACCAGCATTATTCCTTTGAACTATTGCCTTTCACTCTTTACCGTTCAATTTACAGTCTATTTGCTAGAGGACTGAAATGGGGGATGGGGCTCATGTATGTGGTTTCTTACAACCTACATCAAAAGGTGATATCCCTATGCCTATATAATCCATCACACGAACGTGCTAAAATAAGAATAATTACAAGCATTTTAGGTCACGTTGACCTTGGTGACCTTTTTTATTGTGAGCTGTCTATTAAGTATTAAGAATGACTTTGGCATCTTTGGTGATAGTGAGCCTCTAGTTAGGATGAGGTAGGTGTGGGAGGTGGACAATGAAATCCTCATACAGTCTTTGCCCTTGATTAAAGAATAATAATAATTTATATAATAATAATAATAAACCTTTGCAGGCCACCAGCAACGTGGTAATGGTAGCATAATAATATATCTACATCATACTAAATCTACATAGCCGATTATGTTAGACTGAAACTAAAAAACGCTAGTATTTGAATTTGGGAATCCGGTTGCAAGCATTTTGTGATTAATTTTTTTTTTTTGTAGGCTTTTTTTTTCATAGAATTTGCATTAATTTCATAGCAGGAACCAAAGTAGATGGTGCGGCTGATGGGTAAAAAACAAACACCGGCAGCACCATGAAGTTAGTCTTTTGGACCTAAAGCATGCGTCCTGCTTCCTTAATTATTCTTTTTTTTTTTCTTTTTTTTTTGTATCAGGTAGTTGGTTACCATTCCATAAGATTTAACATTATAGTTTTGCTTCTTTTATTTAATTATGTCCATATTGAGCACAGAACACAATATTAAACATAACTCAAATTTGAATAGGATAACATTAACAACTGTTCTTGGGTTTTAATACAATACTATAAATGTAATAGGTAGTATATTGAAAATAGGCAGCAAACTCTTCCCACGCCAAGAGCAGCAAATCTCACGCTCAGTTGGTTTGAATCTCACTCCCACTCCTCCCACTTAGCTCTTTGGGTTGGCAGGTCTGCAAATACACAATCAAAGCTTCTAGTTGAGGAGTAACAAATCATACTGTCATACTTAGAATCAAAGTTTTGAGTTCCTTAAATATATTGCTTTGTCTGTTTTTCTGTAATAAATATTAAGAACATGGACTTGTTGAAATAAATGTGGTCGTAACTCTAGAAAATATTGATAGGGCCGATTTGTATTCAAAGATTCTTTCATATCATTCAGTTTCTTCTCAATTTTTTTCCTTTTTTAACGTCTGAAATTGCACCCTCCACTTTAAATAATGGCAGTATGTCAGAAAAAGCCACTAGTGTTTGCTTTTTCTTTTATTTCATCCCCTTTTTTTTGGTATCAGACAAACTATGATATTGCTACTAAAAAGAGCGGTTGAGAAAGATTTGTTCCTTTAATTGTTCAAAAACACAATTATTATGGTCCAGTTGCCACCTTATTTTGATGAACCTACTCTCCTTTAAAGTTTGCAGTTTTCATCGATTAATAGATTTGTTGTTTATACATTCAATCACTGTGCTTTCAACACCATCATATCTCCACAAAGGATAGTTAGCTAGAGATTAAAGAAGCCCCTTCTTATTACACAAATACATATTGTAAACAGACCTATATATATGTATATGCTGCAGTTCTTAAAATTCATTCCTTGCATATCTTTACATGGGATAGTCAGTCAAACATGCCCCTTCTAGTTACAACTTACATAAATACATGTGTTGTATATGCTACCTCTTGTGAAAATTCAGTCCTTCTATAATCTTTCTCTTTATCACTCTTGTATTTGGTGATATGTTGGTGATAAGCATATTTTGTCATATTACTCGATCAATCGATATATTAATTTAATTTATTTGGAGCTTCACTTGCCATGTTAGATCTGACCTGTTTACCAAGATATATATGACTATGACTATTGCATAACGCAGATCAGAAATGACAAAAGAAATGTATATTTCTGGCCTTATCTTTGAAAGAAATTTACAAAGAAAATCCAGTTTGTGTTTACATGTGTATTCGAAATTGGATTAGGATTTAAATTACAGATCCAGATAATTGATGTAATTATTTGAAAAGTTGCATCATACCAGAAAACATTAATTTGTTATTATAAATATATTATAATGTATTGAAAATATACCATTATGGTTGTTTATGCTTAGTTTTTTGTATTGCTGTGTAAACAGTGTTGTTTCTGTGCTATAGAATTTAGATGGTAAGCTTTAAAATAACTGTACCAGTTATTATTTATGTTATACTTTGGTAACAGTCATTTTTAACATCATATCATGAGGGAGAGAAAAATAGAAATAAGAATTCATTTATTAGATTAGGCCTATTATTTTTCTTAATTTTTTAAACAAAGGAAATGAAAGCACCTCCAAACATTGAAGTACACAGATAAAAAGACTATCTATCATGTCAGGACTTGATGTCATTATTAGGTGTTTGCCATGTTGTTCCACCTTCATAACGGAAAGGCCATATATACTCAAGATGCAACAACAAAGTACCAGCAAGCGAAAATCCAACAACAAAATTCTGAGGCAGACTAATTACAACACTACCAGTTGTTCAAAATAAAGATTTTGCTCATCTTAACACCAATCTTGAGCTTAAAACAAAGAAAAATGTAGAAAACCTCAGATCTAAGGCAAACAATTGAAAGCTATGGAATACACTTTCAACCAGGATCACGAAGGCAGTCAGGTCTATTGATCAGACAGCATAAGGCCACTAATGAGTCAAATGATAACAACCATGAACAAATTTTGATTTAAATGAACAAACAAGATGATAATATCCCTTATCAGAAGTTATCATGCTTAAGTTTTAAGCTCATGAATTGTTATTTGGGACAAGACGATAAAATATTGCAAATATCACCCGTCTCTGGCATTAATGATGAATTGGCAATTCAAAGAAAGGAGATCGAAATTTATATTTTCCTTTATTGAGAATCTTATTGTAGTGTATGCGCCGTACTGGCAGCTGTGTTTGTTTTTGCTCTCGACTGATATCGTTTATTTACAGAAATCTTCAGTTTTATTCATTTGGAATTTTATATAATGTGCCAATTTTAGTTCCAAGGATTCGTTTATTGTATTTCTGTCAGTTTTGGTTTTGGACACACTGTGATATCATTTGATTTATACATTTTAAACCATGGATCTTACCCATTATCGACATTTTTACCGCCTATTTTTAACCACTAACATTTTACGAATTGTTCTCACCATTTTGTTAGCGGTGTCATCAATCAATCAACCTGTTTTCGTTTTAAATAAACAGAGACGTCGTTCACGGGGAGGAGTGCGTAAGCAACGGCCAATCCCCGTGTCAGTGGGTCATAGGCCATGCCCCCATCCCCCTCGACCCCCATCCACTCGACAGCCATTGGTTCTAATACCACTCTGTAACGTGCAAAATGGAACAAACAGTGAACAATGTCTAGCACGCACGCTAGCATACGAAAACAAATCAAGTATATCTCTTCGCCACCAATTTGAACCCCGCCCCCCTCCAACTTTGAAAGTACATGAAGTTAATGTTACCAACTCCATAAATTATGAATGTGTTAAATGTGTGAACAATTGTAATACTAACAATGACAGAAGGCAACGGGAGACCACTGTCACTAACCCTTCCCAGGACATCGTTCATTCTCCACAAAATGTAAATACGTCATCACAACACCAGACAGCAATACGTCACAATAAAAGAATAATCGTCGCTACATGGAATGTAAGAACTCTGTTCCAGATAGGAAAACTAGATAACCTGTTGCAAGAAGCCAGTAAATTTAAACTACAGATATTAGGTATAGCAGAAACTAGGTGGGTAGGTGCCGGTAAAATAAAAGTTGATGATTATAGAACATATACATTGCAAAAGTGAAAGTTCAGGGCATCATTGTTTCTTTTCTATCCAGTATTATTAAAAGATTAAAAGACTTGAAAATATTAAAGGCCGTCATTTTATTCCAAAGTGTTAAATCTTTTCCAGAGAACCAAATCATGTCTGATAATGAACTAGATATGATGCCTTTGGATATTGCTGCTTTGCCTGAACCACCAGCTAGGTAAATCTCAAAGAATTTTGTATAGATTTGATCTCTTTTTAGGGGAGAGTAGTTGTTGTTGATGACATGAGTCATTCAAGCAATATTTACCAGTAGCAGGTTTTTGTTTCCACCGAGGACTTTTTAATGCAATGTATAGCTTTGCCCTAATGTATTTCAGTGATAAATTTATCAACCTGGTAATTTTATTTATCAACTTGATAAAGAATCCTTTTCATGAATTTTAACTTTAAAGGGAAAGCCCAGAAAATATATATTCCCAAATAACAAGGATGGGTTATCAAATATAGTTTGTGAAAAGTGTATTTTTTTTTTTGTGGTGAAGTTTTTTAAATTCCCTTTTACATTATTTCTATAATCAAAGGTTATATAAGGAATCAGCTTGTTAAATGCCATGAAAAAGTCAGGCTTATCTTTTACATAACATTTTAATTGAAATCTAATTTATGTTTGCTGCAAATGTACTTTTTATCATTATTTAATTTTCAGAAAAGGTCAAGACTGTGGCGAGAACAGTCGTCCATCATCACATGTTGTAGTCTTACCATCTGTGGAAGCCAAATAGTAAAAAGTTGAGATGATTTTCTATATTGATAAATTTCTGATTCCTAATGTATTGCATTGATTGTTTTGACTTTGACCTTTGATTTCATGTAAATAATGAAATGAAGTAACCCATGAAAATCAATATAATAAAAAAAAGATTCCAAGGTTATGTCAATTCTTTTAGGCTTGAAAGGTTATATACTTGGAAAATGTATTTTCAAAGACTTTTGTAAATGAGTACCAGCACAGGACCAAGTTACCTGGAGGCCTTTACCCAAGATGGGATCACAGGCAAAAAATAGGTAACTGGTATTCTAAAATGCAGTACGATTATGATTGGATGACAGCTGAATACATGAGAAGATAGTGCAATGTGAAATATTTCAGATGACGTTTTGGCATTCTCCTAATGCTGCAAACATAGCAGTGTACAACTTTGCGTTTTTTGTGTGTAGCCGCCATTCGTTGTGATGATGCACTGAGCTCCTTATGAAAGTCTTGTGAACTGTCACAACGCCAACGCAGTATATACAACACAACTTCCATTCACAAACACCACGTCTGTGGTTGAAGTTTTTGATGAGCGTGCACAAGTTACTTGCTACATATTTTGACACTTTTGTTCTACACCTCTCTGTTCTAATAGAGACAATGCTATTTAATGTGATAAAGATAACAGTCACTGGTTCTACACACCATACTTAGCCTGGTCCGGCAATTTATTATTATAGAAACGGCTTTTATCACCTCAGTTGAAGCGTGCCCAGCTTTGTATGATAAAACATAGCAACAGAATATACATCAAAATAGCATGGGAAGACATTGACAGAGTATTTGATCTTGGTGGTAAGACCCAAACTTTATTAAATCGTTTCATGTTGGTTGGGATGCGTTGTGATTTAGGTCAACTACGTGAAAAGTTGAGAAGTTGTTAGAACTGCGTGGGCAGCTTTCGTGCATCTCCCGTTCTTCAAAAGTTGATAGTTGAAAACGTGGAGAAGTTGTATTCCACTGTGTTTGCAGCCTAACTCACACAAACACTTCTTGATGCTGGTTGATTTCAGAGCATTGTTTTACATACCATTAGTCTCCAATCTGCTGTCTACCAAATATTGTAAACCTTGCATTCAGTTTTTCTTTGATCTTCAAATATGACATGCTGTTGATTTTCCTCTTTTGTACAGCCAACATATAGAATCTAGGTCTGTCATGTGCTCCATAATTCCATAGAGGAAAATAGTTTTGCAGGGTGTTGAGGTTAGCAATAAGAGAATCTTGAGAGAAGTTTAAATTCTAATACTAAGTGTACTAGTGTTCAATAAAAAAAATAATAATTGAAAATTAAAAAGTGAGTTCAGGGAGATATAGCAATTCAAGAGGTAGAATCATAGTAAAGACAGCTGTTGCGTGAATCAAAAAAAAAAAGAAAAAAAGTAGCAAATGACAGAATACGTGAACAAAACACTGACATAATAACAAGTTAACAAGCTTTTCTTGGTCAAACATTTTAATAGAAGCATCAGTTCTAGTTTTCATAGCATAGTAAAATAAAACTTCAATCTACAAGACATTAATTTGAATAACATTGAAAAACCCAAAGTAGATGATTACAGATGATTGGAGGAAAAAATTGGAATTTGAAAAACATTGACAATATAATCAAATATCATTCAATATTTCACTGATTTTTTAGATTAAAACTGCATGTTTCATTTTCACAAAAATATATAAATTTTGATATAAAAATATAAACACACAACTGTATATTTGGTTTCACCAATTTCCAGGATGGGTGCACACAAAAAGTTTATGTTAATCAACAACATGGAGATTCTTAAGAAAACAGCACACAAATAATTCCCTCCTCTTTCATAACCCTTTCTAAATAAAGAGAATAAACAGTATCCTTTATGCAAACAGTACATTTGATTAATATAGAAATTTAAATTTATTCTCAGAGTAATTGTGAACAATGGTACAGGCAGTTTTAATACAACTTGTTGTTTCCTCATATTTCATATAACGGTAATTTATTTGTCACGATATATGAACCCTGAAGCCCGATTTGAAGTGAGACAAAGAAAATATCACAAAAACATAATATGAGAGGATGATAATTGTACATGAAATATCAATATTGACAGAAACCAATCGATCACTTTTATGTTTGCTGATCTTAAAAGGTTCATAAAATAACCATTATCATAGGTACTCCGTAAAGGAACGATACAATGAAATTTCTAAAATACACAAAATGATGGAAAACTATTTTGTTTCTTTTTTTCATATCGACAGTTGCATCAACCAATTTTGAGCTTGACACTTGACTGTTTGTCTTAACAATTCTAGTGCAACAATGATTAATCCATTCTTGATATAAATGCCAGGAATAAGACTAAAGACAAAAAAAGAAAAAGATCTTGTAAAAAATTATTTTAAGAAATGATGTGGTTTATCAGTAATATCAGGTCGAGGCTTACTCTTGTTTTAGATTAGTCATCATCTATTTTACCCCTGGGTGGAGGGTGGAGTGAAGAAATATGGGTAATAAATTCTCTCTTAAGGATTCATATAAGATTGAAAGTAAGCGTGGAACCAAACACCTGGTGCCATGATCAACAAGTGGTCCATGAATCTTACATACTCTTTCAGCTAATAAAACACTCTCAGTATACCGTACCTATCTGAAACAATGAATGGAGGGTGACTTCAAGTGAGAAATATATTTCTTTGTAAAGATATTGAAAAAATCAGGCAGGTCCTCTCCCGATCCATTTACTAAGAACAATACAATCATATCAGAGACATGATCAAATAAAATCCAATTCAAGTGGCAGTGTAGAGTGGTGCTTAAATGTAAGCTGGACCCAGCATGATGTTCAAGTTCGTAATCCCTTAGTTTCAATATTCATGTAGTGATTTTTTGTCCCTCTTGAAAAAACTTTTTAATATAATAATATACCGTAATACAAATAAAAGTAGAGAAAATATCAATCTATCTAAATGATAGTTGTGCAAAGACTGAAACATACATGGAGCCCATAAGATGGAAAATGGATAATGATAATTAAATGGAGAGATGATTACAGGAAAAAAAAAAACCCTCATCATCTCTCAAAAACAAAAAACCCTATATAAAATGGCCATCAAACACCAAATCATGCACTGCAAAGACCACCCAGGATTTTCCTAATGCCCCTTGTGTACAAAAATACTCTCTTCTTCTAGATAGCAAGTGACCCTCATAGTATTTTTGTCGAGCAATGCACACATATGGGGATGGCCACCAGATACATGCCTCCTTCCCTCTGCAGCAAAACCTCCTCCTCTGTGTTTGTCCTCTTGTTCAAATAAAATTGGGGAAATGAGTTAATTAATTATTTGGAGTTTAAGGGCTCTATCAAGCTCTAGGGTCATCTCAGCACCCATGGAAAAGGTAAGACGATAAGCAAATTATACAAAAAGAAAAAAAAGAAGTTGCTAAGGAGGAAAAGAAGCACTTCAAATAATAAGCATAATACATTATAATAATAGTAAAGGTAACTAAATGGAGAAATGATTAACAGATTTAAAACAAAAAATCATCTCTCAAAAACACAAACCTACTCAATGATGGCCCTTCAAGCCCCAATTCATGCACTGCAAAGACCAACCAGGATGTCTAAATGCCCTTTGCATACAGAGTTTCTCTTTCTAGATAGCAAGTGACTCCATAGTATTTTTAAGTCGAGCAATGCACACTAATGGAGGATGGCCACGGGCTATATACATCCTCCCCTCCCAGCAAAACCTCCACCCTAAAGACAGAAGATAGTGTTCAGATGTGAAAAGAAGCTCCCGGTTGCGTGGAGAGTACGGGCATTGGGCTAATTCTTACCTCTCAGTTGGGGACCCCGGAAATCGAAGATCATGTTATTTATAACATAAAAGGGAATCAGTAATTTAAAAAATTCAAATCTCCATAGTAGTAAACTTAAAGAATGAGGTAAATGGTACATCACAGAGCACATACATTGTATTTCAACATGATGTCATAGGGGCGTCTAAAGAACATTGAAGGGGGTTGAGCTTGTTGAAAAGGTAGCAAGCCAACTTAAGGAGTTAGTTGTTAGTTAGTTATTTGAAGTTTAAGGGCTCAGTCAACCACTAGGGTTATCTCAGAGTCCATGAAAAAGTAAGATG
>JASKDV010191136.1:0-11569 GCA_032466395.1 Aegires albopunctatus
GTAGTAGTAGTAGTAGTAGTAGTAGTAGTAGTAGTAGTAGTAGTAGTAGTAGTAATAGTAGTAGTAGTAGTAGTAGTTGTAATAGTAGTAGTAGTAGAGTAGTAGTAATAATAATATTAATAATAGAATGCAGTTAGTAATGCCTAATCTTGAAAAGTATTTTTCAAGCCATCGATGACGAGCTTCTTAAAAAAAAGAGGTCACAATCAAGAAAGTCTATCAAACACCCATAGGCTTGTGGTGATTGGGTTGCATAATTCTTTCCTTACTTGGACAATGTGATTCAGTGCCGTCGCAGAGGCCGCAAGTTCATTCCCTCCTATATTTTTTTCCTTTTTTTTTCTTTTCGCATGTATTTTGTCTTCGTATCTTGTGGTTATTTCATCTTTTCATTGTTTTTAATTTTGACAACAGTTATTGGCAACAGCCTGGACAAAAATAATGGCGATTTCGGAACAGAGAAGGAGAAGAAGAAGGGTAATAATTGTGTGGTAATACGGTGTTTACGTCGTATAATAGACAACATTATCATCAATGTCAATCTGTGGCCTCTACTTCGTCTTTATTATCTCTGTCTGTCATTTTGATTTGCTGCTTTCATCGCTTCATTGTTCCCTGGTCGTATCAGTGAAGATTTCAATCATTATTTTCATAAAGACTTTGAGTATTCACTCCATTTTCACATTCAATTACATTTTTTTCTCAAAAGAAGTTTATTAATTTGTACGAATCTGGGACTTATTTCTTGTTCATGATTTTTTGTTTTGTGAGATTGGTGAGGGAGAGGAGTGGATGGTATTAAGAATTAATTTAACTACGACTTTTCGATTTATCCATTCAGATATTTCATAATTTATGTCGTATTCAATTTATAAAAGGCCATAAAATATACAACTCACAGAAAGTACGTAGACAATAATAGATATCTTTCGTTCTCTTCCTCACAATAATCTCCCTCGACATCATTATCACGAAACAAGACACTCCTCATTCATCGGTTTTATCCTAGCCCATTCGCTTTTCTTTGTAAAAAGGGAACAATTTCTATTCTGTCTAAGAATGGAAGAGAGGAATTTCATAACCCTTTTCAAATTCACTCAACTGTGACACGGAGACAGGGAGAAGAGAGAGCCGCCTTAAAATGGAAAGTATAATATATTGCCACAATATTAAATGAATTTAGGAGAGATGTGCGACGCTAGGAACGAAAGAATAGGTTTTATTGTCAACGTTTCACCTTTGCTTTCCTCATCTGATAATGTCCCTGAGGAACATATTTCAGTGGATGATGGTAACATATCAACACTGCTTTCAATGAGTTTGTCAGAGACCAGCCAGTCTATGAATGGCCAAAGAGAAAAGAACGGCTGTATGGATGGGTAGATCTAGATGGGCTGATGGGTATTGGTTTAATAAGGTATTTTGCAGACGCATCCTTTTTTGATGAACCTGTGACAATAATAGATCAGTATGGAACGTTTGTAATGTAAATGACAAAATGAAAAACGAATGCAAATTTATAGAGACATGACAGAGGCTTCCGTTTCCTTCTCAATGAATGGTATATCTCGTCCTTTACAGAGCTACAACTTTATGACAATAGAGGTTGACATCTTAATAAAGATAGAAAATTAAATGGTCTCTCGAAGAATATTTCTCAGTAAACTAGAACTGCTAGAAAAAGTAAACTGAGCTTGACTAGGAATAAAATACATTACGATATTTTGTTTTGATAATCAGTAATTCATTGTATTGCAATTGGAAGAAAACTATAGCAATGTCTCAGAATAATTGCACTACACTAAGTTTCTGTTGGTTAATTGCGGTTCAATGCAAATTATAATGATTCTAAACGCATGTATGAAATATATTAAATTGACAAACAATATTCTTTTTAAGAAAAGCTTTAAGCCGCTGCAATAGTAACTGAATGATTCAGAAGATGTGCATACTCGAGTTGTGGGTGAAATTCATGCGCGCATAGTTTGACAGATCGACTTTGCAACTACGTAATTCTTTCACAGAAAAATGTCTGGATCTCTTTGCCATTATTACCGAAGCATTACTATTGTCCATTGCAGAAGTAGCTTGACTCAAAAGAAGCATCCAGAGCTATTTGATATTGTACAATATCATTCACATTATGACGATAGCCATAACCATGCTAGTGAAAACAAGTCTTTTATTTAGTCATAAGACTAAGGTAAGGTTGAAGATAGAGCAATTGACATGAATAAATTTTCCCTTAACGATGTGATGGACCCACCATGTAAATATTCTCCAGAACTAATAAACATTGGGAAAGATTATCAGTTACCAAAGTTGGACACGCAAAGAGAAATTACCGATGGTATCATAAACTGAAAAGGTTGAAGACAATTTAAATTGACGCTATATTGTCAAACTCAATTCTAATCCAATCTTCCCAATTCTACTCTAAACTTTAAGTCAATCCTGTTCTTTTATTTTAATAAATTTATTGTATTCATTAATTCCAAAAATGTTATGTTTGTGTAAATAAATAAATTCTAATTATGATAAAATGTTAAAAACTTCAAAATAACCTGTCCACTTTAAACAATGAAGTTCAGTAATGTAGCCAAATATGATTATGCTGCATTTCATTTGCTGCCAATTTGAATACAGTATGAGGGTATTATGTCCTTGAAAAAAAATGCTTTCTTCTTGGATATTATAAAAACATCCCACTAAGAAATGAGCAAGGACTTGGTATGTATTTCTAACACCTACTTTGGACCCTCTACAATGTCAAGTGAAAGAACAAGGATATTGTTGATTAGATCCGAACTTCTGAGTGAGGATTTAACTGGTATTGCCAGATGATAACATACCTCCCCAGGGCCATCCCAAACTTTGATTATCTGATATGGAATGTTTCATATGGTTACGATGTAAACCTATATTCCCAAAGAATGCTCTTCTTTAAACGGTTTGCTTCCTCCGCTCTGTCCACCCTTTCCCATCCCAATGTGACAGATTGAAATGAGGAAATAAAATTTGGCATTAAAGTGTCTTGAAGCGTGATTGAAAATTGAGATAGGAAAGTAAAGAAAGAATTCAACAAGGGGAGTGACAGGAATGTTGGAGCATGGAACACAACGACATATTGTATATTTTTTGAAAATGATATATATGCCAAACAACAACAAGTACTGAGAGACAGCCTGAGGAGTCCAAATGGACGAAACAACGTTGTAGCGGCAACAATTCTTTATTATTTTATCGATATATTATTATATAAATATGTTTATTTGGCGCTCTTTTAGTTCATCATTGTTTTTAATTAATAAATGGTTTCTTAGGCATTCATCATTGATGTGTCCTTACACTTAAACAAAAAAAAAAAAAAACAACAACAAAAAAACAACAACAACAAAACCCCAAACATTTGACCGCAACTATGACTGTGATAATAGCCATGTCAATATCTTCATGTATATTATTTGATAAAGTTCTAATTCTTTACATTACAACCTCGTGGTTTTAATGTTAATATACTTTTTATTTGATGCTCTAGAATATTCATATTTTTTTTTCTCTTTTCACTTCACAAAAATGCAAAGAGCACATGTGAGGAAGCGAAAAACCTTGTCTTTATGCGAACAAGAAGAACATTGATAGGATAACTTCCAAAAGAAATGAGAACGCTTTTGTCTGATATGGACTACCAGGGGGATTGGTCATTGATGAAATATCAGTATATCTGCAATTTTGAGAAATACGCGATATAAACCTCTTTTTCTTAAACATCATTGTTCAATGCAACGGTGTTTAAATGAGCACCAAAATATCATTATTTCGTTTACTATTAATTAATTTATTTTGTTCATTAAATTTTTCAAACATTTTTGCAAAGTTACAAGAGAGCGATTCAGTAAGTTCGGGAGGATGTCCTGACTTACTGATGTCTTTGATAGTATCACGATGAACTAGGGCAGTGAAAGGAAAGTGTATAGACAACATGACGCCATGTATTGCGGTCAATGACAATAAGAATATTATTATTCTTTTTTCATTCTATTCAAAGCCTTTTCTATGATGGTCTCGGTGAATGAGTTTGGGAAGCGTAGTAGAGTCATGTGTGGGATAGAGAAGCAATGAAGTGCTGAAGAAGTCGTTTCTTGGAATAGATAATGAGAATTTTAACAGTGCAGTGAGACAACTTCATTTTGGATGTCACGGAAAGAGAATTGAAATCGGCTTAGTTTGCAGGCCTTGCATAGATAACTGACAAAATAAAAGGAATTTTAAGAATAAATTGATTATAAAGAGATAGTAAACACTCCGTTTTATCTTGTCCTTAAGTTATACTCGAATGGTTTTATATTGTCATAAATATTTTACGCATGGGATACCCTGTGGTTTCTATGTCAAAGGAGAGGATATTGAAAGAAAACGAGCATGACAATATTGCGAAAATGTTCTGTTACAATCAAATACACTCTAACGTTTATATAATGAATGTCATAATCTGAAAGGAGAAACATAAACCATGTCATTTCATATTTTGAGATGCATTTCTCCACTCCCTTCTCTTTGAGAAAAAACCCACAGTAAAATAATATTAATTTTTACAAGGATTCCCTTTTTAAAAAGATAAAAGGGTAAAGCAAGGAGGTTTGTCAATATTGAAGCATGCCGAAACACGAATTAAATATAATCTTCCGACAATATTTATATACTCATCGTCATCACCATCAACTATCATGCAGAGATGCATTGATGATCATATCGTTCCACTCTTGATGATCAAAGGTTGCTCTTATCAATTTGTTGACGCCCTTAGATGCAATTCACTTTGCCATACTTCCCTGCATATTTTCTCTTTGATTTCCTCTTGCCCTTATTTCTTCAATTTCCTCTATCGTGACAAGGTGTTGCATTTCCCCCCGTCTTATTACACGGCCCAGAAAAGTTGTCTAAATTGTTATTTTATTTACTAGAGATCTCTTTCCTTCTGCTCGTCTTTGAATATTTTTATCAATTTCTTTCATTCTCCATGGCACTTTTGACATTCTCTAGAAAACTGCACTCTGTTGCTTTTATTCTCTCCCTAATCGTTTTGCTAATGGAGCACATTTCACATCCGTATGTATCATTGAAGCATGGTTTTCCTCGTTTGTACTAATATTTTTTTATTTGTCAGAATCGTTTTCATATTTTGAAACTGACTCTGCCTGTGTGAGTCGTTTTAAAAATATATATTTGTGTTGCTTCTTGCGTCAGAAGTTATCACAGTGACAAGATGTCTAAATTTAGCAATTTGTCTTAATTCTTTATCTCGTACCTTGATCTTTAAAGGTAATGTTTGAGATTGTCTGCTAATAACCTTGAATTCTATTTTTACATACAACTAAAAAGTCACCATGACTTAAAGTCCATTTTTTTCTCATTAGATATTACGCTGACACAGTAATGTCGATCCATTCATACAATAAACTACCTTTTCATTGATATAATATTATAACACCTATTTTGAGAACTATAGCGATAGCAAAATCAACGGTGAAAATGCAAGACAACGCCAAACAAGATACTGTGATTTGCCAATATTTTCACGACAATCTATTCTGCTCTAAAATAGCAGTGGCAAGTCAGTTTGGTGTTTGCCAAGAGAATTACGAAGATGTCTTCGGGATGATGGATTGAAGAATTGTAAATCATAAAGAATGTCCGCTCTCGGGAATATCAAAATAATATCGCTACCTATTACTGTATCAAAGAGCTCATAAACATCATCTATGGTATCGACCCTGGTGGAATAGCATCCTTTTTAGTGATGAAATACATTTTAACATGTCTCTGTGGGATGCTCGGATTCATGTTTGGAGACTTGCATCAGCACCTTTTCTACGGAAACATTGATGATATTGAACCATTCGGTGGCGTCAAGGGTGGTTTGGTTTGCAGGACCCAAATTCTCTCTCGTCGTCAAAATGTAAGGACATCTGATCAGCGAATGGTACCTGTGTGAGGTCTTGGCCATTCAAGTGGTCCCTTGATGACCCAAAATATAGGCATCTCAGTATTCCAGCGACAACTTTCGCCTCCATACTTACAGTCCTCACATAGACTTGTCACCAATCGAACACCTTTGGGATCTTCTGGGTCAACGCATAAGGCAAGACTACCGGCCCAAGACAGTACGGAAACTGTAGAATAATGTTGATCAGGAATGCAACAACTTTGCCCAAGAGATGAGTGTAATGGACGAGTAGCTCAATTCCATAAGAATCAGAAGACCAGTGCTTGTCTGTCTGGTGGTTAATTTAGGACACACCCGTTAATTAATATCTCGCTGATGAATTGTTGAGACATTTTAGTAGCTTTGATTTTGACCATGTTGTGGCAAAAATCTATCACAATTAATTAAGAAAAATACATGCATTTGTATTGTAATAAATTGCAAATATTTTCTTATGATTGAAAATTCATTTTATCGATTTTGTTGCATTTGAATTTTCACCCTTGAAAAGTGCCCTTTCAGGTTGAATTAAAAGAACATAATATAAATTCTATAGATTAGATATATAAACATATTAGATATTAGAACATAAAAATATAATTGATCTAAGAAACGAACTAGATTGATATATTTGTCATCAATATAACATGTTGTACGACACTTTAAGGTTTATTACCAAGAAAGGAGATTTTCAGCATTAACAACAACATCAGTAATAACAAATCTGATGCCGCCGTGGCCTGGAAATTGGAGTAGACCGTTTACTATCCATAGGCCTTGAGTTATATTCCCGCTGCCGCTAGGTCAATGGAAAATCGTTTCAAGAATTTTATTTTCACTTCACACAGTAAAGTTGTGGAAAGAGAACTCGGGATATGTAGTGAATTTTCTTGATATGCTTGAAGGAAAGCGCGTTAATCAGCTACTCTGCTCAATGCTCCCCACAAGTTAATAAGGTACGCATAAATGAATTGGCCTGCCAGTGGGATAATCGATGTTAACTTTATGAGTCTGCTCTTGAGCGAAGTTACTGACTATAAACCCATTTTTATCTATGGTTGAATAAAATTAAATAGGTAGTTCTTTCTTGAGTTTCTGGCTTTCATTGAAGAGATGGTCATCGGAATGCTACTGCATGAAATATTATAATACGGTTTAATCACATTTAGTTTTAAGGGTAGATTATAATTATGTTGCAATCTGACGGATAAACCAGAGGTGGGCCAACTTATGAAGGAGAAACATCCTAGAAAGATTTTGAATCATGAACTAAAGTACTAAAGTAGAAAGTATGACAGGATAGCAGCTGTTGTCTTGTATTCTGAGTTTACTAGGTTGTGACGGAGGATATTATCCTTCAACATAATAACTCTAGCCTTAGTCAAAGACTGAGATCTTATCAAGATGAAGTAATTCAAATCATGACCAATCAAACTCTCTACTTAATAACGGTGGTGCTGCTTAATACCGCAACCTTGGGTTTCGTTTTTAAACATTTTTCTTTTGATGCTGTTGGTTTCGTCCCCATTCATTAATATTATTGTAGGCTTATGGTCATTTTTTTATGGTATCATCACTGTAGTAAGGTAAAACAAGTTGAACAAAATATTTTTTCACGTTTATCAATTATACGTTAAGATTTTTATTCTTTCTCAGTCTGCTAACAGATCTTGACATAAAACCACCAAGCCATAACGTCAACATCATTGCACAATTAATTGCAAAATGTTTTGGTTTCAAATTGATTTGGCAAATCTAATTAAAGTGCCAAGCTTCAGCTATTGATTAAACTTTATTTTGATTCATTTAGAAACTACCCTAATCTGTTTTAATTAATATTTAAAAAAATCGAAATATAAGAATGTTCTTTTCATATTTCTCAAAGCCATTGAAAAACACTTTGGCATTTCTGGAAGGATGCTGACGATAAACGTCCCTCATTTTGGCGTATCAAAGTATAGTCTTCACAATTATGTAAATGTCTGTAAAAGTTAACATTGAACTGCTGAAAAAGTGACTTTAATACAAACTTGCGGTTGACACCGTAATCTTTGTCAATTTTCAAAATATTCTTTTCGCCAAATCGGTGGAGGAGTCTACTGAAAGTTTTTGCAAGACAAGGACGCTAGTCCATTGGCAGACTGATCCAGAAAAAATTATAAACAAATTTACCCGCAAACACTACGAAAGATCGCTTCGCAAGTGGGCTACACTTTTCCAGATTTTTTTGGCTGCAATAATTGTGTCAGGATGATCCAGATTTGTTTGGAAAACAATAACTTAGCTATGTATGAATTTACCTCACAACAACCCGTGTACACTTAATGCCATTGAAGGTAAGCAATGATTGACTGAGTATGCAACTATTGTGTGCGAGAAAAACAACAACCTCGGATCATTTTGTCACTTAGTTTCGGCCATAGACTTGAAGCGAGAGATAAAAAAGACTATATCCAGAGCGAGCGTAAACCTACTTTATCATCGAATAAACGCACACACATACCAAAATTTACCTGACATAAATCATAGCAAGTGTATATCGATACAATGTGTGTACGGCTCAGAATTGATTAATAATAATGTGCTACTCTGTTCTCTTCCCAGGGATTCCCTGACAAGCCATTTTAATAGAAACGTATTTAATACATTATAACGTGAATGCATGCAGCCCAGAAGCGCACACATAGACACATGTCAAACATGTTCACATATAATATTAAACAAGAAACAAAGACGGATGAATAAAACGAACAATCAATCAAACAGATAAACAGATAGGCCCGTTGAAGAGAAGACGTGTTCCATAAGCTGATCAAGCAGAGTAATTTATTCTTTAATTATATATTCATATTAATTCAGCATCCATGAGGCATTATAAAATTGCTCTATTTATAGTTGGGTTTTTACCCTGGCTGGGCAATCTTTTAAGAATGAAAGTTGTAAGTTTAATTGTAACATCATGGTTAACTTCAGTTCTCTTATCCAGGCCACAGGCAACGCTCGAGTTCCTCGCCTTTGATGGAGTCGCATTTATGATTAGCTTAAACCCAGACAATTTCAAGGATAATAGAGGTTCTTTATGACTCTTCTCTCCTATCATTACTATCGTTGGCCTCTAATAATCATCATTAAGAAAGTCATTATAATGACTTAGTACGATGACGGTTTGATTTCCCGGCAATCCATGTCTTCCTTTGTCATGTGTTGGGTTTTCTCCCCTTTCGCTGATGCAACGCCATATGGTGAAATGGAGACAATATTATGCTTTTCGATGATATCACAGACTGGTTCAATGAAAAGTACAATTACATAATATGGCAAATGGAAATGTAGCATTTTGGTTGAAGGTTAATTTTCTCTTGCAGTTTTAGCTTGTTTTGAGGCTTATGGTGTGGTATTATTGATTATCAACATCATTCTCGGCTTTAGCCAATTGAAATTTGGACCCTGCTATCGAGAGCGGTCATAGTGAAAGAATAATCCAGACTAATGAGAGGAAAATAGCTGTAAACTAACTCTAAAAAAATTCCCTTTATTTATCCTAGAAAGGAAATTAAAATTTGTCTTTAGGTATTTACCGTCACCGAACGTTAGCCGTAAGAACAAAGCCGCAACCTAGGCAATTCATGTTAATGACCTTGCCCAAGAGTTATATACGGTGTCTCCAATGAGATTCGAACCCACGACCTTTCACATGCGAGTCCAACGGCTTAACCGTTCGACCACATTGTCACTTGTCACAAATCTACCATGGAATGCTTAGTTTTTCCTCACATGTACTTTTGTCGAATCTACTTAATGTCGTTAAACAAAGGTTTGCCATGACGAGGTGTATAATTATGAAAACGTGTTTTCTACTCAAATTTTTTTCACATTGAGTAAGTCTAATTCAGTCTGTCGTTATGGTCGTGACCTTAGAGATTTATTTAACCATTTTTGGTTTGAAATGTGCACTTACTGGCTATTTGATATTTTGGAATTAATCAAATTATTATAAAAGACATGAAGTGAAGCACATCACATTTCCAAAACACCAGACATCTACATCGTCATATTTGATGCCAAAACACCAGACATCCACATCGTCATATTTGATGCCAAAACACCAGACATCCACATCGTCATATTTGATGCCAAAACACCAGACATCTACATCGTCATATTTGATGCCAAAACACCAGACATCTACATCGTCATATTTGATGTAACCAGAGTGGAATCGATTTCATTGTGACCGAAATATCATCTGAATATTATTATGCAAAGATTCCAAGATCTACTCGTAATACAACTTATGGATTTCATACTGCTTAAACTAGTAAACGTTGTTCGAAATTGCTTAAGTAGGGTTGTTCGATTCTTATTATTTTTTGAAAAATCTATAATTTAATGCAGTGGTAACAATTTAGTTATCATAACACTAAGAAATGATGTTTAATGTCCGAGGAAGACGGCCAACCTATAAGACAATCGGGACAGATATTTCTTCTAATAACTTCGAAAATACTGAATCCTTGAAACTGCAAAACTGGAAGCATTAGTTTTAAACGGATTCGGACATGCCATTTAAAAAAGAAAACTTCATATTATGATAATATAACTTAAAAAACAAAAAAACAAAAAGAGGAGATAAAAATAGATAATGAATCTAACTTTAAAAATAAAACACCCAAATACCAACAGAAGGAAAGAAAGAGTGGACTTATTAAATTAATAATGAAACCACTTTAACTTGGAACTAACGGAGGTCCAATAAAGGATTGTAAAGAGAAATGCACTTCCCAAGCACAAATTTAAGCTGAAATATTTCAATGTGCATCGATGCATTTCTGTTCTTCCGGTATATTATTATAACCTTGACCTTTTGAACTTATGAACGCTGTAAGTTTGCCCTCCTTCTCTATGTCGTTATCTATGGCGTTGAAATGAGGCATGACCCCGTCCTCAAACGTTACAATAATATATCACTTTTAATCATCGCCAAATTTCAGCCAATCTAAAAAACAGAAAAACACACAAAAAAAAAACTTCTTAAGGCTTTCAAAAATAGTACAAATGGCCAGAAACCTAACACGTTTATAGCAGCTCTCACTTTTATTACGCCTCCATATCCTCCAACCATCTTGAGATGTCGGTTCAAATAAAGTGTCTGCAGCAGCTAGCTTCAATGAAAAGCTTTTTGAAAAAGCCCCGAATTATGACAAAAGTCTCCACGGGCGGCATTCTGCATAGCAGTAAGATTGGTATCCTGGGTATACACATGCTGTTTAGATGAATCCTGCGAGATAAGTTCATAAACATCAATCTAATCCAAAGGGTCATAGAGATAGAGAAAGGGAATCAAAATTAGGCGTTCGGCGGGCACGGAATCCACAATAACATGGGGAAGGATTGGACTTTGTCATAGTATCATCACCAGCATCATTACCAACATCGGCACCATCATCATCATCATCATCATCAACTATCTTCATATCATCATCATCAGTACCACCACTACTCTCACTGTTATTATTATTATTATTATTATTATTATTATTATTATTATTATTATTATTATTATTATTATTATCATTATTATTA
>JASKDV010191147.1:0-11568 GCA_032466395.1 Aegires albopunctatus
TTTTTCTACCTTGCTGAATTTGAATTCAGTGTGATTACCTGGCTGATAAGAGAGCATTGTCTGTGTCCATAAATTGAATTCGCGCCTAACAGGCTGCCAGTCGTATCCTATATGATTTGTATTGCTGTTGGCCAGGGAAAGAGAAAAGTAATTGTAAAGCACTTAGAGGCTAATTTTTGACACTTAGGGCACTTTAGATTTTATTTAAACCTTTTAAGCCCATGTTGTTGTTGCTGTATACAAGAAAATAAGTTTGTCCACTTCTGATATAGTAATAATTCATTGCATTTTTATGCAGACATTCATTAACTCTAACTGGCTGGGATAGTATTTAAACTCAAGATGTTTTGAATTGATATTTTATGACACCCACAAACACAGGTGAAATAATAATGTAATATTATGAAATTAAACTTTCGTAATAAATATTTTCTTGTTATCACTCTGTACTTTCATAATGCATCTCATTCCTGTGATGAACAAAGAATTCCTTTCTAATCCGTCGGAAGTATATTCAGCCAATTCATTGTGATACATTGTTGCTTTTAAGCGCTGTTTGGTGAACCAATAATAGAGCAGAGGGTTCATCCACGTGCTTTAAAGCAACCAAATATTATATTACTCATATTAATTGATGCCTAAATGCTTTTTTTAATTTGTTTCTTCAATACTTTATTTATTGATGTACTAAGACTGAGATTCGCTTTTGTAACATTCAGTTGTTGTTTTTTTATGGGCTTGTACGTTTTTAATGAATGTTATGAATTATTGGTAGATCTTTTCATTCAAAGCATATCATTTTATTATGTTATCAATTATCTATAATTTATTATTTAGAATTGTATTGAACTATTACGTAACTTTTTAATTTTCTGAAGAAAGTATGCCAATTAACTTTTCTTATACATGTATGAAATTATTGTCTATTTATTGAATTGAGGTGATTAACATGTTTTATTTATGTATTTAAAGGTGATGCCAGATTAAGTATGCAAGATTAAACATTTTTTTTTAAAAAGTACGAGTACATCGATGGTAGCTGATAATGTCTAAATTTAATAAAAATATATTCTTGTTCTGGTAATGTGGTAATATAGTTGAAAATTAAGATGTGGTAAGATTGGTGAATATTAGATTTGGATGAGGAACAAATATGTCAATCCCCTTACTCTTTAATTCAATTCCCTTTTTATTTGTGTGTGCGTGTGTGATGAGGTTACCATTATTATGAAGCAACAGTTGTAAAATAAGATGAATAAAAATAATGCTACGTATAGATTAACCTTTTTCATGGGCACAAAATATAAATCTAATGAAAACAATTCTTGACTGTTTGATTAATGATAACGTACAAAAGTAAAAATTTGAAGAAATGTTAAATAAAATGTTATTTATTTCAATGAAGACCATGTAAAATTCATTTGTAATAAAATTATTTAGGCATCAGAAATTATTTTTGTTTGATTTAGTGTATATGTCATATCTTTAAATTCTAGGCATTAATATTACAATGTTTTTCATGAAAAGTAAAAAAATAGCAAAGAGAGTTTTTATGTTGCACATTTCAATCAATGTGCTCTTCAGAGGTTTTAAATTACAAAGTTCCTCTCAATCCCCAGAAGATTAAAACCCTTAGTTATCAATGCCACATAATGATTTGGAGTCAGATGAGAGACACATCACTGAATATTTTGTCATTTGAGAGGCAAATTACGTAAAACTCATTCTAATTTAGAGAAGAAGAAGTAGAAGTAGTAGACACTTGTATACTACTAATATTAGAAAGCTTTTTTTAAAATAACATTTGACAAATTCTTACTCTGCTAATTACCAGGTACTTATTTTACGCCTGACCATGGTGAATACATTATTAGTTTTTCCAAGAACTCCGCATCACACCTTTACTGGGAAAAGAACCAGCAAGCTAAATATGTTCCTCTAGATCACAACACAACACAATCATGTTTTTGGAATAAGTGGCCATGTGCCCATCAATAATACATTTATAACACTGAGCCTAGAAAAAGAAAAAAATCAAATCAAGGTCCTTGACCCTTTCCTATATACACTCTATATATTGCACCACTTAATGACGCCATAAAGAACAATGGCCTTGATTATCACTTGATGATTGTAAATGATTCTCAAATCTACACTCTCATCACTGCAACATCGGTCTAAGATATGACTGCCAGCATACGATGGTGCAGCAGACAAGTAAAGTAATGGATGAACACTTACAAGCTCAAACTTAACTCTAGAAAAGCTCTATATTGCCGCATGATCCGGTTGGAGTGAGAAGTATGCAGGTGGTCAAATTGTGCCTTAGCATGCCCAATACAAGAGTCAAGAATGCAGCGGCCTGACATTTTAGGCAAGAGACCTTTGCTTCTTTAACTGAAATCTCCATTTACCTCATGTGATTAAAGAAAGTACTTTTAATTGGAAGTGGAAGATAGATTCCAGCCAGTGAGATTAAAGTTTTAATTAACCTCTGAGCTTTTCCCACCGATTTGTTATTCATTGATAAAGTGACATTATTCACTGTGTTTTGCTCCGACACACTTCGTGACCTAGATTTTTTCTTTGTGAGTTGAAAGTTGAAGCACACTAGCACTGCGGCATTGCTATTACCGTGACATTGCAAGCTTTTCTTTAAAAAAATAGAGATGACTGTATTTAAGAAGAAATGGTTAGAGACATTAGTTACCAACATCTTTGTCATAAATATTAATATTAATATTCCAAGTTCCAAATGTATTAGAAGCCTGGGTGTGTTCTTATAGAAGATTCTTGACATGAAAGAACACACAAAGAAAACATCTCAATCCTTCCACAGCTATTCAAGAAAAAGTGGTTGAATAAGAGACTTGCTTGATCGGATGTTGCTAAAACTTCTGATCTATTCTTCTTCAAGAAATCTGTCAAACTCGATCATATTGAGTATAATAACCTTATAATAATAATATTATGCTGACCTAAGTGTGATATGTTAGATCTATCCTTCAATACATTTTTATTATCCCTAATAATATTACATGTACCATTATTATTATTAATATTATTATTATTATATGTATTACTAGTATTATTATTACATGTATTAATATTGTCATTATTATTGTCACTATCATTGGTGATAGTGATACAGGGAGGCCATATCGGGTGTGTTTGAAAGCCAGGTGCTGATGGGATGGATGCATTGCTAATGAAATTTAAATATCTTGAATGGAATTTAAATCAGATCTTGTTCTTTGTGCGCACACAATACACCACACACAAAACAATAGACAAAAACCAAAAAAATTACGAATATTCCAGAATATGACACCAAGAAAACAATTTCATTTGCATTTTGTAGGCACTCAATGAAAATTTAATAAACAAAGTCATTTACATTTTAAAAAAAATGAAATATTCATAACAATTTTGATTGAACCAATGAAAATGAGGCAATAACCAACACTTTTAAAACAATGATAATGAAGGAAGAACAATTAATTACTTTATATCATATGAATACTGAGAAATTAATACTGATAAAACAAGAATTGCACAATATAATTTTCCATAGTGCTGCAATACTGGGAAGGTAAATATGTGATCTCCTTTTTGGTAAAGATAAACTCTTTTTCTTTTTAATATAAAAAATGAAGTAAGATTTTAGCGCTTGTTAATGTTAATCTTTGAATTTTCCAGGCACTGAATGATTTAAAAAAAACCCACCACATTTCTTATATTTACAGTAATATAGTCTTTTTAAAACTAATATTTTAAATATATAAAAGCAGGTTTTCATTTTAAATTATATTTCTATGTGATAAAAAGTGCATATATATAATTTAGGTACTTTTTTTATTTCATACCATCATCCCAAGGAAAATTTTGCAAAGAAGTTAAAGAAAACCTGTTTTCCAACAGCTCACTCCCATGTATGAACGATTCATAAGATTCAAATAAAGGTACATTGAGATACAGAGTAATTTTGACCCATTTTTCTTATATTATATAAAATAAAAGAACAAAAACAGGCTTATTCCAAAATTCAGTGAGTCTAATGAAACATTTAAAGACTGAAATACGACTATACTATAAATACCGGTAAGGTGAGAGATTCTGGATATTTGCGGCATAAGCCCATAAAATGCAACATGATTAATTCACTGCATATAGAAAAAGGATTCACTACCCAGGAAGGTATTGTCTTTTCTTCTGAAAAGATGGTAAGACTTAACTAAATGTATAGGAGGAGATCTTAAAGAAGAAACTTTATACTTCATGGTAAATAAACATTTTCTGATGAAATGATATTACAACAGATTTTTACAGAAGAGTAATATAAAATCATCTATGAACTCATTTACAAAGAAAGTTTAGAAACTGCACATGCCTATAAGCATGTTCACTTTTTAAATCCTGAACCTATAGCATTATTTCACATACATATCACATACAAAGTGTGGCAGATTTAATTTCAATTCTTGTAATAACTTGTAACAAAGTAGATCTGTGATGTTTGAATGGTCTTTTGAGTTAAATTGAAGTCAATAAAATTCAACATGATCTCTCCTCTCATGAGCATCCTTTAAGTTTGAAAGTCACTGGTAAAAAAGAGTCCATATTGACGACCCATTTTTGAAATTGTAGGAGGCAAAGGATGCTGGAAAGCTTTCTCATAAGACCCTGGACCAGGCACCTTCTGTGAATATCAAACAAGAGGAAGAAATCCAGTGAGCACAACTTTATGCTAACAAATCATCATCTGTCATTTTTCCATAATTGTTTTCATTTTGAAAATAAGATGAAATTTAAATTTAGAAGGTTGAATTTACATTTGCATATAAATGTTATTTAAAGTTAATAGGATGTATAGCATTGGATCTATAATAGCTGGGCATTTGTTATAGTTCAATATTTGTGAAAGATATTCATAAGTTAATTGTCAAAGAAACAAAGAAAAAAAAATCATTTTGTAACAGGCAATCTTGTAATAGTCTGATGTTTATTTTATAATGTATTCTTAAATTTTTTAAAACAGGACGAAAAAAAGAAGAGCTTACAATTTTTCATGAGATTTTTTATGACCAAGTGGAATGTTATGTACAAAGAAGAAAAGACTTGAGAAATAAAGGGGATTAGTTCTTAGCGATGTTTTAAATTATCAGGTATAATATTAACATGCATAGAAACAGACTTTCATGCATAGAAACAGGCTATTTTAAAATAATGGATACCATTGTCTGATAATTTTTATAGATAATTTAGGGAAAGCAGGCATGCTGGATTCTCTTGTCAGCAGACATTCAACTTTCCCAAATGTTGACATCTTTAAAAAAAGAACATTATAAATAATGTTTCTTTCAGGAAACTCTTGAAATTAATCATTAATCTGATCAAGATAACAAAGAGGCCTTAACATGTGTGTGATTGAGAGCAAAGCGAATAAATTGAGCAGTATGATTATATGGAGTGACAATAGTATGGTCTATTAACATGGAGGTCTTTTTTTCTACATAGCTAACATTGGTTTAGGGTGTTGAATGAAAAGCAAATTAATTAAAACAAGATGCTGAAGTAAGAACTGTATGTATTTAATGCCTAAAAATGATAAAGTCGATAGAGACTACAACATGCAAGGGAATCCAAAGCAAAAAGCAGCTAAGGTTGGGTTTTTCTTTATAATCATAAATGAATATATGAAAAGGATTGTACACAAGAATTAACTGAGCCATAGCCACAGTGCAGAATGATCCAGACATTCTCTGTAAAAGAATAACTGTATATAAAGCATAAAAATTGGCTTAACTTTGCTCACTGACACTTACTGAACTTAACAAGGGTAACCAAGTAACATGAGCTGCAGTGAGTGAAGATCACGCATTCCATGACCAATCATGTTGCAGCTATTGTTTTACATAAAATATCTGGATCATTCTGCCATCATGGTTGCAGTCCATCTCTCTAACATTGAATTTTAATTACAAGACTACATCACATGTAGTATTTACCAAGATGTTATGATAAAGTATTACTAAACATAAAAAGGTTAATTATTGTGAAAAAAAACCCAAACCCCAGTATACATGCACCATGTAATCTTTTTTATATAATGACCCTTTCTTTAAATTGAATTCTTGAAAGTGACATGAATAGGGAATAAATATGAGTCAAAAATATATTATGAAATCCTTTGTTCAGAAGAATAAAATGCATTGGTGACAAAACCAAAACACCAAAGCAAATACCATAAGAACAGCAACAAAACCATCCTACCCTCCTTATAATATTAGACGCCTCATCTAATGAGGTCTCTCAACGAGGATATGAGAATATATTTTTATGCAGGCAGAGACAAGATATTTTTGATAAGTTAACATTATACATGATTGATGAAATCAATCCATTCAAGGATGAAAAATACAAAGGTGGATGAAAACACTAATTCTTTCTTATTACCATCTCATCTTTTAAATTCACTACATTCTTTATTATACACTGGGCACATATATGTTCCCATTAACAAAAAAGTATTTGATAGGTTTCACAATTAGGGCCACCCTTGCCAGTTTGACATATATAAACTCATTTATTTTGCAATTATTGTGTAAGGATGGACTTATTAGTGCTCCAATTGATAAACGCTAATGCAATTGTCTTTGTTCTTTCTTTCTTTTTCTTGTTTAAGATAAAATACTTTTTTCTTCCCTTTTTGCTCTGCTTTCATATGAGGAAAGTGAGGGATGGCAACAAATAATTATGACTGAGTCAATGCTATGGAAGAAAGAGTAGGCCCTGAGACCCGAAATTCATCTCAAATGAAATCGAACATGAGCTCAAATTTCACATAAATATATAATGTACAGTACGAGCTCTCTGAATCTAAAAGTTTGGAAAAGGTAGTGATTTTGGAGAAATGGGCTCCATCTTTATCAAAAAGTCTGTCATTTGTTCTTTCAGTAAATGAGTTTTCAGTGGAATCATAAAAGAAATATAATGAAAAGACAGCCACAAACCATTATTCAAAATAACAACTGTTCATGCATACATAGTAATTGGTGTAGTATAGCAATTGATTCAACCTCCATCATTTGGCAAATATGAAAATTTTTTAACATTTTCCAAGCTGTAAATTTGGTTTATAATTACCATACCCAAATTATTAGAGAAGAAAAAAATTACATGAGCCAATGATAATACAAAAGGGACAATTAGAATTAGTGTAGGATCCAATAATCCTTAATGTTGTTAAGATCTCTACTGGAAAAATATTATTTTGTTGCTTTATGATTGGATAAATATAGAGTGCATAAATTATCATAAATATAACATACAGGTTAAAATACCATTTTTTTTATTTTTAATATTATTGTTTTATCATATCTATATAGAAATGTAACTGGTAAAATAATTTTACTTTGAATCCTTATTGACGCGCAAAACGGAACCATTTGGAGAACTCCTTTTGAAGGCATTAAAATATTCTCTTTGATTTTTAGTAAATACTATAGCTAAAAATGTTCCTTTGATATACACATATTTCAGCAATATTATTATGAACAGACAGATTTTAAGTAGTGATCTAAGATATTTTTCTTGCAGTAGAAAGAGAGGATATAAATACTATAGTTAAACTATAAACATGTAAATGAAATAAAAAATGATCTGTTCTAATGGCAATAAATTATGGAGGTAGTAAACTACATACACGCTGGAAGGGGCCCTGATAGAAAAGAAGTGAAATGAATAATCTTCAATGAAATACGAGCATTTAAATTTTGATTCAAGTTGTCTGATTCATGATAACAAAGAATGTAATACTTGCTTCTCAATATAAAAAAAATAATTTAAAAAGTTGTAAATAAATCCATTGCCATTGTTGGCCAATGTGTACCTTTCATCTATAAATCATTGCATTATCTGACCTGATAAACAAAGTTGAGCAGCTGTATTATATATTTTAATGATAGTTAAGAATTTACCTTAGGTCTATACAAATTTAAATACATTTTTTTTTTTTTGGTTGAGCATTCTACCTATGTAATTCTATAAATAAATGAATCGTATATATATATATATATATATATATATATATATATATATATTATGATAAAATTCATTGATTATATATATATTATGAACCAGTAAAAATATGGAACAGAATAAGCAATTGAATAGCTTTGTAGAGGGCAACTTCTAGATTCAAGTGAAAATTTTTGAACACAATAGCTCACTCAAACTACTGCTAAACTAAATTAACGAAAAAAAAAAAATTTTTCATACTCGTAGTTAACCTTTTTTTAAAAAAAAAAAATTTCATAAATTTTATAAAAATATGAAGCTGAAAAAGAAGTTTGAATATTCAAATACCAAACCGAGACATAATTTTCTCCAGCTGAATTAAATGTCAATTTTTACTCCTTTCCTATCATTAATGTTCATCAGCATCTTCAATATGAAGCTTTAGTCAATGAATCATTTATTTTAAATGTCAGTTTTGCTATGTGCATTTATTTTAGTCTCAATTATCTAAGTGCATGCATTGAATTGTGTATAAAATGGATACAGACTAAAGTATTTGAATTCATACCGTATGGGAAGTATTAAATCTAGGGGTCTTAGATCTAAAACTAGATGTTACGGAAGGTCCTCTGCTTGAGCCATCTTTTACACTGTATGCACCTGGAGAAGGGCCCTCTTTCTGGAAATGGAAGAAGGACAACATAAACCCAAAAGTGCAATTTTCTCTTTTAATTGGCAAAATATCACATATACTGCTTTACTTCAAAATACAAGTATCATATAAGATATACTATAAAATGACAATATTAAATTCAAACTTGCAATATAACAGTTTGGTTCTATCAGTTTTGAACAATATGTCATAAAACGTAACGACAAAGTTAAAATAGCAAAGAAGATAAGACATAATGATTAAAACTATATCTTATGATAGGAAAGAATTCCATTTAGTAAACATATTTCATTTTAGTAAAGATGGGATATAGGGCATAAACATTTATTTATATTCTAATTCAAAAAAGGCTTTTTCTCATTTTACAGATTTGATTGTTATGAGTATTAACTTTACAACTAGATTTGAAAACATTAAGATTATGTAAAATAATGCATTAAAAAGCTCTAAATAATATTGCATTCATTTGTAGCATGTCCGTAAAATTTTGATACTCACAGGTTTGAATACATTGTTTGGGAACCTTTTTGATTGTGACCGAAACATATAATTTCTGAAAATATAATGCATTTCAAAATTTTTATGTGAAAGAAATTGGTTACAAAAAGAAGTAGAATTTTTATTATCAAAAGCATAAGCAGCCTTGAAAAATTATCTCATTCTTACCTTAAAAAAAGCACTATGAAAGTTTTGCCTTGAAATTTCAATTGCTAAGTAATATTTCATTAACTCATTCAGTGCTGAGCCCAATCTCAGTGAACTCCCCCAATATACTGAGCAGCAATGTTCCTATGGTGAGGAGAAGTTGGCTATACTTGGAAAAAAAATCATTAAAATAACATCAAAATTCCTGGTATCAATGACAAGAGAAAGAAAGAACAAGCCTATCCAGGATACGTTTTGCTAACTTTAACTTTGTTGGATTGGATGACAATGTATATTTTTGGATAGAGCAAAGTTAAATTCAAATGCGAGAATACTCATCAGTAGTATTCTGTAGGAGCGCGCTGGCAATGAGTAGGAGTACGAGTATAATCGGATACCTCGAACGAGAAGTATCCGTTCATGATTTCTTTCAATCACACAACTACTACTCGTTGACAGTGAAGTTGTGTCTCTATAGAGAGCTGCTATGTGTCAATGGGAAATAAACGGCATGGGAAATTAAGAAGAGGGGAAGGGGAGGGAAAGGGAAGAAAAAGTCTAGCCACAACGAAGCACCACCAGTCTTGTGCGGAGACAGGAAATAAAAAAGTGAAAAAAGCATGGAGCGTTGACAGGAAGGAAAGTGACGTCTTCCCTACCCCCCTTTTTCCTTGAAGCTTTTTACAAGCGTTTTTTGAAGCGGAGATTCTTTGATGTACTATACATTACTAGTCAAACAAACAGGTGAATGGAGGTGGCTTGCTTTGCAAGTGAGACAATCGTTTGTGGAAGTGTACTTCGAACGAGTAGAAGTCGTACACGATTTCTTTAGGTATCGTCGGGATACTCGAGTTAGGCATTCGAGTTATACATTCGAGTTAAGCATTTGTAGAATGTGTGCTATGTGCAGGCAGACACATGCGTTCGTCTGTCTTGGTGAAATCTAAGACCTTTTTCAGGCTACATAGTGTAGGTTTTATTTTTGTTTTTGTATTGTTGTTGGTTTTGTTGTTGTTGTTGTTGTTGTTGTTGTTGTTGTTTTGTTTGTTTGGTTTTTTGGGGGGGGTATTTTTGTTTTTTTAATATAGCTCATTCAATGACAGGTTAGGATATGATAGGAGTATATCATACTCTTTTGGGCATTGGGCTAAACTATAGCAAAAGCAAAGCAAGCATCCTCCTTCATAGCCTAACAGTGTCACCTACTGTCAACGTGCCTGCTTTGATGTCACGAGTACCGGGACGAGTACCCGACGGGATTTAGAGGGACGAATACTGATATACTCGAATATCCATAAAGGAGCAGGTAGCCCACGCTTAGTATATTGGCAGGGCTTATGGCCAGCGAGAAAACTTGTCAATAGCACTGAATGAGTTAAGGCACATTTTTTAACATGTTCATTAATACTTACTTGACTAATGTTTTGTTTTGATCTACAGCAAAGTATTTTTCAAGTTCATATGCATTTGGAGAGACATTGATGTCCTTTGCAACATTGGATGGAAATATAGAAAAGACAAAAATCAGGTTAAACAATGCAAGAGAAGAAACTTATTTTCAGATACTGTAGTTCTTAGGCGCAATGAAACATTATCATGGCAAAATATAATTCTTCCAATATCTTTATCTATATTTGTTGCAAAAACTTTCTTTTAATTATTTTCCAATATGTCAAAACTTGTTACCTTTGACTAGATGAGCATTATTCGGCTTTCAGCAAAACTGCCTTAGGGGGTAAAAAGACAATATCATAAGTTTCCAGGTGAGTCCAGCATATCCTCACAATTATTTTATTTATCTTTATAATTACAAAAATATTTATTAGAAACTTGAGGAGCTGACCATACATTGATTTGTGAGAAGATAGATCTTAATCTCTACCTGTCATGAAAATGGTTAATACACCTTTCCATAAGATGGTCTCTGTGGTACTACACTGAGACTGAGACCTGGATTCTTATGATCTTTCAGGATGGACCCCAAAAAGATTTTTCCACTTGGAATAAATAAAGGAAATATCATTTATTTTGTTCATCTATTTATCTATCTATTTCAAACTTATGACAATAGTATTTATAACTTTTTCAAAGGTCAAAAATGTTATTGTCATGCAATGATAATTTGAGTTTCTTTAGTATTGTCAAAAATAATCCAGTGCTGCAATAATGCAATAATATCAAAAAAAAAACCAAACACCAACAACCCCCCCTTATTTTTCTAAAAGAACCCC
>JASKDV010191158.1:0-20945 GCA_032466395.1 Aegires albopunctatus
TCCCTCCCCATTGTTTGTAGCAATTTTAAAAAATATGTTTTCCATTTATCAATATTCATATATTTTCAAATGAAATTGTTTTTGGTTTTACTATTTACAACCAATGCTACAGTTGCTCACCAAAATCTGTTTTGTTTAGATTTTGTTTATAAGCACGATCTTTTCTCATCTTTGTCTTTAGGTCCAGCTACATAAACTTAGTTTGATTAGGATAGGTGAGCTGCCTAAGAAGGACCAATTTAAAAAAAATTGTTTTTGATAATTTGACTGGCCAAATTTTCATGGAGATATATTTATATCATATGGTGATACTGATAGTATTATGCATATGAAAACCACAAATTAAATTTGGTCTTTGAAGTATGATATAGATATGTATCTTGATTACTCTATGGCTACCTAAAAAGTAAAAACAATACATCTTATATTATTATGTATTTGATTTGTGCCATAAAAAGATTCATGTCATCATTGACATTAAAACCAGCTCATTTCAATCCTTATTTTTGAAGAACTTTGCATAATGTTATAAATTACACTTGAGTACACTAATTTAGTTCCAATTGTTATTTCTATAGTTTACCATCTGTACTCAACATTCGCACCTTCTACAATATATATAGAGTATAATAGAGCTTATTTTTCCACACTATGTATTTATCTTACCACAAACTCCCTATGCTCATTGACTGTTTAATATTATAATATTAATAAAGTTTAACGGTAGTAAAAAAAAGAAGAAAAAAAAGAATACCAACTTCTGGTCATTTTGGTGCCATTCATTATTCAAATTGATCAAAAATATTTTGACAAATTCCTTGAGATATTTGATATTCATTGTTGATTAGATTGAGATTCAGATTGTTCCAAAATAAAATGTTTTCCCAAATTGAACACTAATTATTTCTTTGGTTGTTTTTATTCCAAAAGGCCTACATTACATGATGTGATGTTCTTTTTTTGTCAAATTGTTGTTTGAACTTGTTTTTGTTCTGGATTATTCAAATAGCATTAGCATTAACTTAATGATTAACCATTAATGATATTATTATTATTTTTTTTTTTTCACATTTTTTATCCAACATTGCTTAAGGTTTTCTGAGTGATGGACAGCAACATAAAATGATATTTATTATATTACAAGACTTGTGGCCAGCAAGGTACACCTTTTTTTATTAACAAACATGGAGAGCAACCAGCTTCTCATTCACACATGAGGCAAGTAAGCTGAGCAGGAGGAGGTGTCCTTCCTACCTAAGGACAATGGACACATCACCAATGACAGTGTCCTTCCTACCTAATGATAATAGACACATCACCAATGACAAAGTAAAGTGTCCTTCCTACCTTAGGACAATGGACACATCACCAATGACAACGTGTCCTTCCTACCTTAGGGCAATAGACGCATCACCAATGACGAAGTGTCCTTCCTACCTTAGGACAATAGTTAGACACATCACCAATGACAAAGTGTCCTTCCTACCTTAGGACAATGACAACGTGTCCTTCCTACCTTAGGGCAATAGACACATCACCAATGACTTATGGTTATTAACTTTGCATCCAGTGGCCAGTGGGATTTAATCCCGCAAGACCACTCACCTGTGGTGAAGAAGTGATACATGTACAGTATAGTGTTGTTAAACATAAGCCTTTGCTGTGCAACAGTTGTGTATCTTTTCCAAGATGTGCCTACATTTATTACTTATGAATTATTGTCAGGATATCCAGCACTTTTTGAGTCATGCTCAAGTATTGTGAGTTTCAAGTTACAAGAAAGGCCCTTGTGACCAAATTTTCTAAATAGGCCTACAGTACATGTATTTTTCGTATGTATGTATGGTATTTGGTATGTCCACTTCTTGTTCAATTGAGTGTAGAAGCCCACTAAGAGAAGTTGGTTATTGCATTGTAATTACATGTAGTAATCCATAATTGAAGTTGAATGGGTGAGAACAACAAGATTGACAAGAAGGCTAAGTGCATAAGTAACATAACCTTGTTGTTATTCAGACTGAGACCCCTTCTTGGGCGTTGATGATATTCTGAGATGAAACAGGGGGACTATCTAAATTGTCAAAAATATGTATAACAGAATTTTTAGTTTAGTCCACCAAAGGTCACCTTGAAATTACTTGTAAGACTACTTGGTACATTTCTGAAAACACCTGGATGACATCCTAGAAAATAAAATACATGTACATGTACATATGTACACGTAGACCACATCCAGTAATGAAGACATCGGTAGATTTATCAGTGTAAGTTATTGGCATCAGTGATCTTGATCTAATGATTAATCATATATAGTATAGACAGTGACATGGTGGGATTGAATTCTGTTGTCAGGCATACACATTTTTGATAACCATATGTTATCAGTGAAGTTATGATAGACACTGACTCTTACCTCACTCAACTCAGGTGTAAATAAGCACTTGGCTGAAGTGGCTGTCAAGAAAGCATGATATGTACATGTACAATAAAAAATGTAATTGACCATAAAAAATAAAAGTTATAAGGCTGAAGTCTTGTCCTATATAATCTGCATTGCTGTTGGTCAGGAGAGAGTAATAGTATATTAATTATTATTATTATTAATAGTCATAAGGAAGTAAGGGCCACACTTTTTAGCAATATTTACTTTTTATATTTCCTAAAGATTTTAAAGAAGACAGGTGTTGTCCATTCTCTCTTGTGGCATGCCTGAGAAACATGCTTGTGATGCCCAGATGGTTTTTATTAGTAAATTACTTTTCTCGACATTTCTAATACTAGTGATACTGATCATCTATCTCATTTATTGACATACCAATAATAACATTATTCTTTGTGATTCTATTTAGTAAAGTTGAACCCACTTAATCCAAATCTGTCTGGTTTTGACAATTTTTTGTGTGTGAATAATTGAAAATGTCTAATTTCATGTAGTGAGCTTAAAATTTTGGGTGTATAGCATGCAATATCATTATCAATAAGTGAAAACATTGCCCGTCATTGGCTGCATTACTGCATCAACTGACAAATCTAGATTCACCACTCATATTCATCCTATTTTTTTCCATGTAGATCAAGACGTCTAAAAACACCTCTTCATTGATCACATTTCCTTTCAAAATAATGTGTCTATCACAGGTCCTTTTTTATGTTCAACCATTCCTCCATCCACTTCAAAAGCAGTCACGACTTGTTTATTGTTTAGTGGGTTCACCTCACAGCAACCGCTTCACTACAATAGACTTGCATCACAATAGGTGGCCTGTTTAGCTTATGGCGTCAGAGAGGGTGTGGAGAGGTGTTGCATGGAATGTTGTGATGATTTGTGCTGTTAATGTAATAATCTATGACTATGAGTCTATCTTAATTACATTAAACATTTGCCTTTTGTGAGGAACGTTCTTCTTCAACTCTCTCTACAGAATAAGTTAGGTCTCTTTTGCAGTTAAAGATAATTTGTTGAATCTGTAGGCGGTATAAATTAACTGTAGTTAGGGTCCATAATAAGTGCTGTGCTAGATGTAGATGGAGAAGCCTTCATCACTCATGTCTTAGTCATATAGGTGACCAGGTCTGATTGGGAAGTCCTTCATGAAATGGCAAACACTTCTATACTATAAGTAGGCAACCCAAACCCATGTCCTTTGCCCCCCGCGAGCGTTGAGATCGCGGAAAATCACCGATTTCAGCAAGTTTTTTACTAGCTGATGATAAAAAAAAACATACAGCTGAAAAGATCAGATATTTCTCTTTTAGATGGTATAAATTTTATTTCAGTAATATAACTTTAACAGTTTTAAATTTACGGTTAAAAAACCCCGACTTTGAGCGTTTTTTCCGTTGCCTGCAGCCAAGCGCTATCTCTAAATTCTCTATCTGACTGATCATTTCTCATATATTGGCGTCGCGTAGGAATTAACGGTGTAACATGTGGTTGTAATAGGCACTAGGACAAAGAGCAAAGGTCAGGCTTTCTTCCGATATATTATTCATATTACTAAGGCTTCTGGTGTAAAATATTAATAATTTTGTTCACAATTGAGTTGTTGACATGAATCTGATGGGGATCAAATTAGCACAAATTCATGTAGTAGTAGTAGCAGTAGTTGCAGATCAATACAGTAGAACCCAGATATCTCTTCGTCTATTAACTCGATTTTTGACTTAAGTCGACTTGATTTGAAATTCCCAACTTTTTCTCTATACAGTATTACTACGTCGACATGTTATTCCCCCTCTTTTTTTTTAATGTCGAATTGAACTGAACTACAAAGTGATATAAAATGCCCGAATCGATAGGCTGATATAGTCTGACCAAGAACTCCAATGCCAAGCCGAGTGCATTGTGAAAAGAAGAAAGGGCCTGGGGTCGATTACAGACGATGAAGAAACAGCGTACGGCCTAGCAAGGCGATGGGTAGGGGGGAATAGAGTGAACTGAAAGAGAAGAAGGGATGGGTAGGGTGGGGAGGGAATGGCGAGGCGAGTGGTGTGGTTGGGGACGAAAGGGAAGAAGGGATGTATCATGTCTTTTCAGCATTATTTTCTCTCTGCAAGAAGAGCAAGGGATATAGGCCCACTATACTTTGTGTATCATCATGTCCATTATAATGTGTGTCTCTGAGAGAGAACATATAAGTAGCTTAGTCAAAATGATTACTGCTAATGTTTAAATTAAGAAAGAGTGACCTCAAGTGTCAGTGTCACCACATTCATGGAGAATTTCCCTGGTCGGCATATCTTTTGATGTAGGGAAAGTATCAAGAACGTCCCCGTCTCGCCCATACACACAGAGACAAACCTAAACAGACAATTACTCATTCTATTACTTATATACACAATTATGACGATAAATTCCCTCGCTCCTCTTCAAACCTATTGCAATCTCTTATGTCTACTTTCTCTTTACTCGACATGATTTCAATGGTCCCAGTCCCAGCAATGTCGACTTATACTGGGTCTACTGTAATGAAAACAATTCTGGCTGAAAACTAAAAAGAAATTTGGTACAACAAGTGAAACATCCAGTTTGCGGAAATGGGACAAAGGTTAGAAAGTCAAAACAAAGCAACAAACTCCACATGATCAGTATGTCATGATGAAATTTATTATCTTATTTTCATCACTCAGTTCTTTTGTAATGGTAAAGTCAATCTACTGTTCAAAATATAAGAAGACACCCTCTCCAACTTCTTCAGTGTCATAATGAAACATTCATCTCTCTTCTTCAAACTAAAAAGATTTCAAATTACCTTTATTCTTCTAATGTTATGAAATAAAGTAGAGAAAGTTTGGATAAATGTTGACAATGATGGCATTTAGGTCAATGTGTTTGAGATGTAGTGGTAGTGGTTGTACTAGTAGTGCCATGACAATGACTAATGAGAGACAAATGAATGAATGGCTAATCTGAATGGATAAACATAGATGTGTATGGATTGACAGTTGGAATCAAATAAAGATAGAAGAATGATAGAAAGAATCATCAGATGACGTTAAGCAGATGTAAACATGTAAGTATGTATAAATATATTTACACAGTAGTAGAGAAGTAGGTAATGTATGCAACATGAAGAGATGTAAATATCCAATATCACAGAAAAGACAGAGAAACCAGTCAAGCCAAGGAAATAATTAAATTTTTTGTTTTGGTGGCACTCCTGTTACATCATATGTTTTGTATATATAATAAACCAGATTCCTGATCATTCCACAGCAAGTAACAAAGTAATGAAATATCGCCATTATTCATTATGATATAACCCAATAAATCTAACCCTCAATAACTGGCAGCATTCCGTCAACGCTCTTGTAATGTCCATCAACCGTAGTCCAAAGGTATAACTATAATAGTTAGCAAAGATAACAAACATTTATTATACACTTTTGACTTTGAGCATTATATTCCTGTCAACATTTAAAAAGATGGCAACTAAGAGAATTATATCTTTTATATATATATACAGGTATATGAAGACATATAGATTTAGGCATTTATTTGTACAACGAATCTATGGACAGATAGTGGCCCAACGCTGGAACAGAATAGCAGCAATTAGCAAGCCTGAAGACTCAAACTGAAAGCTGTTCCAAATTTGAATAGACGATCTTGACGACCATTCTATTGTTACCCTCCAATACTGGGAAGGACACTGACTAGGGTGAATCATTGCTCTGCTTAGAAAAATATCCAAATTGAAGAGAGGATGAGAGAAAACTGAATTTGCATCAATCACACTTTCATCCCCTCTCTCTCATGGCGGGTCTGGGGGTGAGATTACTTTTTCTTGCAACAAAACCTTTCTATGAGGGGGAGGTAACTTGTCCATACTTCTTTGGTTGGCTGAGCTTGGGTGGAGTCTTTCGGGAGATGATGTGCGTCGCAACATTGGAGATCCTGGTTCACAGCTCTTTGGACGACTTAGTGATGAGGACTGCGAGGAGGAGGGAGCATTATAAATTGATGATTTTGCTGAAGAGCCATGCAAAGCTTTTTTACATGCTGGTATTGCAGACGGATGGTGAGGAGTGCCATGAGACGTATGATGAGACGGTATTGTCTGTTGGGGAAGGTTGGAACTCCCAACAAAGTGACCATGAGGTAATGCCAAGGGAGATGGGCTTCTGGCAGGTGAGGTGGCAACGGCAGAGGGCGATGGTGTTCTGGCTAGAGGAGATAATGGGAAGTTATGTATAGATTTACGACGGTGGGGTGATTTTAAACTGGCAGTCTTTTTATGCTTCACAACGTGGAGAGAGCTAGGACGGCCAAAGTGAGCAACGGCTTGAGTTGCCGGTGAGTTTGGTGCACTGGATCCAGGAGAACTGGAGGTGGATGAGCCAGCTTGGGAAGAGTCTGGAGACCAAGGGACAGAAATGGGTGGAGATCGGCCAAGTTTTGAATGATGAGGCATTGGAGTCCCGTCTCCCGATGAACTTGATCGATTCAAGGGAGTAAACTGTTGACGACCTGGAGTGTGATGGGTGCCATGAACGTGTGGGAAAAGAGGTTCGTTCTTTTTGGAACTGAGTCGTCGGAAGAGAGTTCGGCCTTTCTTCTTTTCTACCATTTTGTCCTTAGAATGCCTTTTCTTTTGGCTTCGACGGACCATTTTGCCTGGATTACCTTTGCGTCTTGATCCTTCACGGATGGAAGTTTTGTCTAGAGGTACAGCTCGAATATTTACGATATTTCCTGAACTGAGAAGATGCACAACCTGTGTGTGTAGCAGGCTTTGAACGCTTTCATCATTGATGTGAGAGATCAGATCACCGGCACGCAGACCTGCTTCAAATGAAGGACTGTTTTGCTCCACTTCCTGTGAAAGTAAAAAAAAAAGAGAAATGTGAATTTGGGGAAAGGAAATCTTAACCAAGAGGATTACCTTAAAGCAAGTATTGTACTAAAAGTATTCTTAAAAAGTTGATCAATGCAATAGTTGAAAAAGAAACTCTATCCCTGCATTGAGATGGGCACAATCCAATCCAATGAGCCAACAATTGAGTGGAGCTCACTTTGTTCCACAACAGAAACGGTCATGATACAAAATGGTTAACCGTTGAGTTGATACTAAAAAATAATAGAAAGCACTTATACAGATCTTTACCCCCTATACATTGGTTCTAAGAGCTTTGTAATGATATAAAAACCACAGATATAAAATCAAGGGAACTATTTCATATGACCTATCAAAGTCAAAGAATTAAAAACCTGGATTTTTGAACAGGGAAAACAAAAAGAGAAGAAGAAATTGTCCATTGTAGCATTATTTCATTCATTTACATAATTACTGTAGATTTTAAATATCAAAGACCCTCAGCAGTGTATCAGAATGAAGGTCTAAGACTAAACTATGAAACTAAAAAAAAAAAGAGTAATATAATGATAGAACTCATTAGTTGCCTAGGCCTATAATATTCATAGTGGCATAATTTCACAAAACTGTACAATAATCAAAGCTGTTGGGCATATTACAATAAGCATGATTCATTTCATAAAATTCAATTACAGTACTGTTTATAATTGTGATATGCAGTCCTACAGAGATATAAATTTACACAAATACAAATAATAATTCTTAAAAATACAAAAGTAAAAAACATTCACTTACAGTAACAATGTGTTGAAGAGTGTAGTTGTCTGACTCCCCAATGTACACTCTGATGGACCTAAAACTGAATCCAAAACCTCGGGCACCTTTCTTCAAAATGATTGGAGGTTTGAGACTGCGGGTCAAAGGAGAAACGTCTCTATTTGGTGAGCCGTCACGGGAACTGGCGCTGGAATTTCCTGGTGATGTAGCCTTAGGTGTGGCAAATTCATCTGGATGAAGAAAGAACGAAGATGAGATATAATATTCATGCATATTTGCATTTGTGCATATTTGAGCATATTGCACATTATAAATTATATATATTTATAATCACACAGAGCAATATATATATACATGTATTTTAAAATTCAATCTCGTCTTGACTGTAAGTGTAATTCAAATGATTTGCAAGCCTTGGGTCAAATAAATGATAAATAAGGAAAATTTTATCATGTTTTTCGTCTTCTTCACCAAGGCCAAAAATTAAGTTCTTTGAATAGATTCAAACTTTATCAAGCCATTAATATTGCTTAGGATCTTTGAATAGGCAAGGCAGGGTCCAATCATGAATTTAGACAAACTAGAATATAATATATTATATAAACCTATTATGTTTATTAAATAATGACTGCAAGGAATATGCCTTTCTTGGATAGCAATGGTCAAGGTATGATTGTTAGTCATATTACCTCTGACAAAAAATATTAACATTTTTTCATTGGCAATGATATCTAATGACCTGTACCCAATATTGTAGGAATCAATTTCAACAAAAACATTTCTAAAAACCTACAACTCTCTCCCTTAACTCCCTAGGCACCCCAGCCGACTGGCTCATGCCCTGCAAAAGGAATGGATAATATTTGCCAGCAATGAATTTTATGCCGTATCTGTCCAAGAGGACAGGACGCTTCCACTACTTTAATAACTTTTTTCCAGGTTTTGAGCACTTGATCCTAGAAATGAGTGATTTTTTACTCTCCTTAGTGAATTTTTCATGTTAATCATGACCATGTATCCAGTTATAAATCAATGATTCTCTCAATTTCATAACAAAATGGGGTATTATTGCAAAACCATGTAGATCTATCTATTGGGAATTAAAACTAACACTTTCCTTTTTCATGAGAACATAATTTATATATTTGATCATTCTTGTCTAGTGATCCAAAATAGGAGATAAGGATTAATCATATTATCTAATCGCATTTTTACCACACCTGTCATAATATAGAGCAAATTCAAAAGGAAAATAAAACATCAAAAGAAATTGGGTAGACTACAACTGCATTTGAAAAAAAATATTTTCAATATAATAAAAAGACAAACATTTTAAAGACAACTGAGAATTTTGTGTATATCAATTAAAAAGTCTCATTGGTGTAAATGAAGATATTCACATATTGCATGCAACATTTTAACAGTCCACTGTGAGAATTAAGAAAACAAAAATATCACGGTCTTGAGACTAGATGTAAGTTTACAAACACATAGTTCCACACTACAGGCTTGTGGGTCTTCACATCATTCAAAGACTCATGGCACACCAATGTTCACATTGTTCAAAGACCCATGGTGTACCAATGTTCACATCATTCAAAGACCCATGGCACACCAATGTTCACATCATTCAAAGACCCATGGCACACCAATGTTCACATCATTCAAAGACCCAAGGCACACCAATGTTCACATCATTCAAAGACCCATTGTCTAGGTATTGGATAATCTAGGTCAATGAGATTTATAATCAGATCAATACAGTATCATAATAATATTTAAAATGCTTATGAGAGGAAGATAGTTCGTGGATCTTGACTCAGATGAGTAAGCTAAGAATGGTGGTGATTCTCTTAATGCATTTATCATCATTAATTTTTTCCAAATTCAATTGTTTGTACCCTTATAAACTATAGTGGATGATGCCCATCCTATTTTTGAATGAGAAACTTTGACCAATCTGAATGCACCATATTGTTATGAAATAAAAATGTGAGAAAATACTCTCCTTTTGTTTTTTTCTCCTCCACTATAAACTGCATCTCCTGTAAAAGCTAAGTTAAGCTGGTGGTGTTGTATGATAATGGTAATTTTTTCCAATAGCATAAATTTTCCCATTAATGTTGAGAGACCCTTGGTTAAAGAAAGGTGTTAACCATGTAAACACTGTCATTGAGTGATAAGACACCATTTTCACTCATTTTCAGGGTCACTGATTTATGAAACACTAAATGCTTGGATCTATATCAAGAACGAGATGTAAGTGTGTTGGATTTATTGCAAGAATGACTTTTAGGTGTATTGGATTTAGATTAAGAATGAGCTACACATCCATCTGAATTTGCCTGGTAAGACAATGGCACAGAAAATGACAGAATTTTACTGTGTCCATGGTGGCCCCATTTGTAGGCCAGGTAGCTCAGTCAGGAGAGCGTTAGGCTGCTAAACTGTGAGCCCCGGGTTCAAACCTCAGTCCCGGCAGATTTTTCTCGTGGCCTCCCTGTCGTCTCAGCAGTGAATGGGTAGCTATATCTCTTGGCAAGCAATGGCAAACTACCACACAAAGCTGTATGCCTTAGAAATTGGGACTCTACTCCTGATTTCTTCTACGCTCAATTATGAGTATGGGAAAAACGTTACTTTAAACTTTATGATAATAAAGTGTACAAGGCATTGGTGGGCCCTTTTGTTACTCTTCTTCTTATCATAAATTAAAATTATTATTATTATCATCATCATTATTATCATTATTGTTATTATTATTATCATCATCATCATTATTATAATTTTTATTACCATCATCAATATTATCATCTTTATTATTATTATTATTATATTATTATCATCATCATCATCATCATCATCATTTCATATATATACTGCTGTATCATTTAATACTTATGCATTCCTCATCTTATATCTCAAACAGTACAAAAACAAAGACGTTCATTTTTCTTTACATTCTATTTCTTTTCTTAATGACATCAAAGAATAACTTTGAAAGCCCTCTTCTCAAACCAGGGTCAAGTTTCAGTAGAAGTGAAATAAATGGAATTGCATCAAATGGAGAGAGTGAATGAGAAAGAGAGAACAAAAGCAAATAAAGCCAATAGCAACATTTGAGTGAATGAAAAGTGTGGCTACTAACCCCCAGCAGCTGTAATGAGCAGAGTGAGGGCATTAGCTGAAACTGATTTCTGTAATGGCATCTTGCTGTCTCCTGTTTTTCCTTTGCTGTCTATCTTTTCTTTGCCTCCTTCCTTTCCTTCATCCACTGGAGACAACTCTGACAAAGACAAGGACAACGATAGTCGCTTATTATGGAAACTTTCACTTTTAATGTGCATGAGTGAAGGACAGCATAACAATTGTGCACACCAGCGAGTGCATGCCTTTCCAGGCAAACAATCAAGTCTTCTTCTCTTTCTTCTCTTGCCATGAATATGAATCACATTTTTCTTTCTTCGTAATTGCTTTGTTCATATTGGATAAAGAGTTTTTTTGGAAAACGCAAACATGTATGTACTGTCAATGCTATAATTCACTTATTCACAAAAACAAAACAAACAACAAAAAACAAGCAAATGTGCCCATGACAGGTGTTGGGGGTAAGAAAAGAAAAACTTGTCCAGATAAAAGATAAAATTCAAGCAAAAGTCCCAAAAGAAATGCAGAACGAAAAGAAAAAGCCAGACCTGCCTAGTTACAATATTGAAAGTTGTTAAATTTGTACCATAGTTTTAGGGAAGAAATAAATAGTTAAACAATAAATGCTAAGAAATGAGAGAAAAAAACAACCCATAAACAGCCCAAAATTCATTATTGTTGATCTTCTTATTTCTTTATCTCATCTATCATCATTGTACAATCATATATGTTAGATATATACATGTCCATACTGTGTCTATTATTGTCCCTATTGTAATGCCAATTGAAAAGCATGTAATCCAAGTAAAATTTCCATTTGGATAATAAAAATAGTTTATCTTATCTTATATTACTGTACATAAATCAACAACAAAATATTAATGCAAAGAAATTGATGCCCAGCATTTCCTCCAGTTCATCCGATTGCCCAAATATTTAATTGCTTGATTAGTAGGCCTACTACTAAAGGCCCATTATTAGAAATGACAAAACCTTTGCCGCTAGTACAAAAATTTTAAGACAGGATTTTTTATAGCTCTTTTTCAAAGTATTACTCATTATTTATCATTACTAGACAGGTCTGGAAACCAAAGTCAACGACCACAAGAAAAAGAAGAAGAAAAATCCAAACCCTTTGAAAAAAAAAAAAAGAGGTGCATTTATTACCTTTAGGACTGGTTGGTTTGTCTTCCTCTGAGGATATGGCAAATTTGGGAATGATGTTTTTAGTGAGATGTTTGCTGGATCGGGTCACTTGAGGAGAGTTACATGAATCACTGTCTGTCTGAGACGAGTCAGATATACTCATGTTGTCACTTGTTCTACGTGAACTGGAAAGGAAAATTAAAATGCTTTTTAATGTCAAAGGTGGAAATTGATGGATTTATTTATTGAATCATTTCTTCATTGCAATTCAATAAGGAAATTAAATTAAATTCTAGCTTTTAGGAGGGGGTCCTTTTATCTTTCATTTCCATATTACAAAGTGATTAGATCACTGATATTCAAAAGAAACACTTTCAAACCTGTAAAGCCCTTAGCTAGAACACTTTAGAGATGCTGCGTTGTTTAAGTAGCACTATGGCTTATTTATCTAATTTAAAATTTGTGCGCTTCTTTACTCCTTCACGATCAAACTTTTCATGTGACACAAAGGCATCCTCTTACCCATCATGAGTGTTGATAGAATCATCATCTGTCTTTTGTCCCCTGTCACTGCCATGACTATCAGTGGTGTCGGACAATACGCTGTCTTTCCGTCGTATCATGTCCAGTGATGCGTCCGATCCTTCCGACTGATTCGAGTCCTTGCGTTCTAAAGCTCGTCTTTCCAAGACACGTGCCCTGAAGTCATCTGCGCTAGAATGTCGTCTTCTTTCACGTAATTCCTGTTAAAATTAGAAAGTGACGACATGTGTTACATTACTAAAACAATCCAGACATTTACAATATAAGGAAACCCTTAGAAGACATCCCTTAAATGAACTAAACAAGAGTAATAGAAGAACCAGGATCTCAGATAGACGTTTAACATCCCTGTCTCTAAAAGTGATTGCCATAGACAATCTTTCTTCCCCAGCATTGCTAAATCGTGGAATAAATTGAATCCAAATATTAGAAGTAGCGAAAGTGTTGATACTCTTAAACACAGGCTACAATATGAAATACTTAGATCTACATATAATTAGTTTGCTAATATAAGTAATATCTAGATCTAATAGTTAAAATTATTATCTCATTTTATTTTATTTTTTGGCGTATTGACAGTAATACTCAACCCAGTTGAGTTTTGTCAGTATACTTGAAGAAGGAGAAGAAGTCATAGGTGATGATGGAGACATGGAATTGGGCCTATAGCATAATAATGATCATAAACTTGCTGGAATTCAAAGAAAGGATCTTTTAGCTTAAAACACTGATAAGTGAAGCTAGTACTAATACTGTCAATATCTTGATCTAAGTATGTGCACATCTGATTTCATTATCATTATTGCAATCACATATTTCTTTTGAAAGTTGACATAAGACTATCTACACACCAAAAGTGAACAATACCTCTGAGAGGGTTTGGTGAAGGGGAGTGGATTTGTGAACTTTAGAATAGTTTCAGTGAGGGCTGCCATAAGTTGTTCTTATTAATTCAAGTATGAGACAAGAATAGGTAATATTCAATATGTATAGGACGGGCAAGCTTTGGGAATGATACAAAGCAATAAGGGGACATATGATAGTATAGTCCATGGAAGTCCCTCGACTCTAAGAGGTCTTGCATGAAATAAGAGCGGTAGAATATCTAGATTTTGAAAGAAATCATATAACTACCTTAAAAATAGTCATAAATTGTACTCTCATTCTATGTTTACAAAACCAATTTTTCAAGGAGCGGATGTGTGTCTGTGATTGCATTATTTACCAAGATGACCAGAAGTCCTTTCAATAAATCAATTATAAAATAAAATCTTTTTCTTGTTCTTCTTCAAATAAACTTACAATTTCAATCAAAAGGAGTATTACAGCCAGAATGCCTTATATAGGATTAACAGTACAATGACCTAGGAGAGAGCTCTTAATTCCTGAAGATAATTTATTTCATAGTCTTCCAGGTTTAGGAAGTATGGCCATTTATTACTACTGCAACAACTACGCTTAAAGGAGCTCTCTGTGACAAATGCAACAACTTTAATATCAAATTCCTTTTCTATTTAAGGGAAAAAAAATAAGCAGGCTTTTATCAATACATTTGAGATACTCGGACTCGTAAAAATTACCTGCTTTAAACAAAGATTTATGTTGAGGACTAATTCACTTTTCATACATAGGATGATTAAATAATGGTTGTCTTTTCCTATTTTATTCAATTTTGCAATGATCGTTGTAATCAAATTAAGACTTCCTCTAAAACATACATTTCAACACCATAATAAGACCATATCAAATAGAAAGGATTACAACATTTTAAAAGAGCTGATTCCGATGACCTATGATATAACATAATGAAAGTTTGGAGCATGGAGTCAAGATGCAGATTGGTGTGATTTCCCTATAAGACAGGAAATCATGTCATAGGACGGACATGTCATGTTACATTCATTCAAAGACACCCCAAAGAGACAGGGAGGGAAAGGTGTTACTACATTCAACATATAATATTGTCATGAGTAGTTGCAGTAGGGCCTTGTTGCATTGGTGGTAGCTATAGCAGCAGCGGCAATAGTGTTACTATTGTTAGTCATCTTCTTTGTTGTCACTATAGTTGAAGTGGTAGCAGCAGTTGCAGTACAAGAAGTAGAAGTAGAAGTAATGGAAGTAACCGTCATTGCAGTAGAAAATAAGATGAAGAATCTACAATGGAAAAGCAATGCCATCGTTGAAAGTCTTAATTGTATCAACATTGACAGGAAAACAAAGGTTGGGATGAGCTGGAATATGATCATAGCCATTTAAGAAAGACGACAAAGACCTTAATAATTAATTGGAAATTCAGTCAGACCTGCATTCTAAAATTGCAAGAATACATTACATATATAAAGGAAAAGTATTAGTAGGGTAACATTTAAGTAACACTTTGTGGTACACTGAAAAAAGAAGTAGCCTGGTATTGCTACATATTTACCATGTGATAAAGCTAGGGTTGTATCAAATATTGTTAGACTTGGTAATGTCTGGTCCTGTGCTCTCTAATGGTTTTTTGCTTTGTTATCATGTGGTGTGTCTACAGGACACCATTATCTAACCCTCAAAATCTTCAGTTTGACAATGCTAGTTCTACTTGCGACCAGAAAGATTTCCATATATTGGACAAAGAGCTGACTGGGCAAAAAGATGATCTACAACATGGAGGATGTACACCACAATTTCTTTCCTTTTTCAGCCCACTCAATTTTATTCATTTACGTGTGTACAAGGAGGGAACAATATGGACAGGAAAAGAGAACTCGTTTGTTAGACTTATAAACCATTTGTGTTAAACTACAAGAGTTTTAAGTGACATTGAATCAATTCTGATACCATGTACAGCCAGCCATGGGCCAAACGGCGTGACATGGCTAACACAACGAAGTGACAACACTGGTGGGAATAACGAAGATCCATTGAATCCACCAAAAATAGTTAAAAATAGCTATGACCTGTGGAGGAATATTAGCGTAAGGACTTAGCAGTCCCATGTTGTTTACATCATGGATGAGAGGCTCCAGGCTGCGGTTGTACACTCTGGAGTAGCGAGGTGAACAAGATGAAAAGCTGTGAAACAGAATCTCCTCTCCATCATCTTCTGTCTCTTCCCCAGCGTCAAGTTCGTGGTTGTATCTGTCAGCCCGACCTGTTGAAAATAGAAATAGTCATCAACTTCTATCAAGCCCCTCAAAGTAAAACAATTTTTAATACATGTATAAAATATATTATTCTGGTTCCCTCAGACCCACCCCTACTTTGTTTGCAGAACGCTTTTTAGTCACAGCATGCAGGATCAATCAAATTTACACAGGGGTTCTTGTTACTTGCAAATTGCTGTTGGAACACTGGATTTTGCAGTCAGTTTTATTTTTGATTTGTGAAGTAAATCAAATTTTTCATTTTTGGTCATAGAGATACTTTTTGGACAATCATGATACACAAGGCCCTAAAAATGTCTTACAATAGGCTCTGAAGAACTCTCAAACCAGGCTCTGAAGAACTCTCACACTAGGCTCTGAAGACGTTTCACACTTGGCCCCTAAAAAGTCTCACACTAAGCCCCAAAGAATTCTCACACTAGCCCCTAAAAAGTCTCACACTAGGCCCCTAAAAAGTCTCACACTAGCCCCTAAAAAGTCTCACACTAGGCCCCTAAAAAGTCTCACACTAGGCCCTAAAAAGTCTCACACTAGGCCTCTAAAAGTCTCACACTAGGCCCCTAAAAAGTCTCACACTAGGCCCCTAAAAGTCTCAAACTAGGCCCCTAAAAAGTCTCACACTAGGCCCCTAAAAAGTCTCACACTAGGCCCCTAAAAGTCTCACACTAGGCCCCTAAAAAGTCTCACACTAGGCCCCTAAACAGTCTCCCACTAGGCCCCTAAAAGTCTCACACTAGGCCCCTAAAAAGTCTCACACTAGGCCCCTAAAAGTCTCCTGCTAGGCCCCTAAAAAGTCTCACGCTAGGCCCCTAAAAAGTCTTAAACTAGGCCCTGAAGAAATCTCACAAAAGACTCCAAAGAAGTCTTCATAGTTTTGTTGTGACAATAGCAGACTAGATAGCTTAAATCCTGACTTCCCAAGAAGAAGGAGTTTAAGTTTACCAATTCTCTTGGAAATAGAGTAGGCTTTTATATGACAATTTGATTGTAACTATGGAAATAAAAATACGATGATCAGACCATAAATTCCTTTGAGCATGAGCTAAGGAATATAATGCGGAAATCCATGGATCTGCAAGTAATTGTGGCCTTGAAAACAATTCAAGTCATTGCATTTGATGTAAAAAAAGTGAATGTACTTACTGTCAAAGTAACTTGTATCTTCCTCACTATCCAACTGAGGAACAAACTCAGCTTTCTGCCTTAGCACAGACTCCCAATTGAGGGCGAGAAAGAAGATGTGCTCCTTAACTTCCTGAGCACCTCCGGTACCAAGGCGTTGCAGAGGGTCATGCTGGAGAAGGCCTAAGATTAAATCCTTAGCATCATCCCTCACTTGCCACTCTTCTTCATCTGGCCACTGGACGTTCTCTGGATTATTGAAAGGTCAAAATTTATACCATACATTGCATTAAATGTTGGCTTATTATGTCACTGTTTGATAATCTCATTAAGTAGTGTCTCAGCATATGAAAACCAAATCCAAGTTCCTGTTGGGGAGTCAATTAGCATTTCAAAAAGGAGAAGAAGAAGAAAGTTTTAAAAAAAAAAGAGTCATTCTTATATGGTACACAAAACCCTAAATAAGCTCAATGCACTTTACAAAGTTTCCCTAGTTCAACGTTTCATTCCTTATTGCCTCACCACTCCTCAAAGAGAGAGTCTTCAGATGTATGCGCATATGAAAAGGCTTCCACTAGCATGGTAACAAAATACAACCCTTATTCTTACATCATGGTATAGTGTGGAAAATTAATGTAAAGAATCTTTTATAAAGGATTCCACATCACTCCAAAACTAGGAATTGAACCTGAAAGTTTTTGATCCAGGGCAAAATATTTCTAAAAAAACAACACCCCTGCCAATATAAATTGACAAAAATCCTCATCATCTACCATAAACTCACCATTCACTACTTGAGAAAAAAGTTCTTCGGCCGTATCACCAAAGAAGGGGACACAACCGACCAGAAATTCGTACAAAATGATTCCCATTGACCACCAGTCCACTGGCTTTCCATAACCCTGGCGTAGGATCACCTCTGGGGCAATGTACTCTGGAGTACCAAACACCTGCTTGTCTCGAAACTGTTTACAATCCTTGTCTAATGCATCCTCGTACAGATTAGTTGTTACTAAGGGAGAAAGGGAAACCGATTATTACGGTGACATGGAAATGAAATATCTTTATCTATGGCATCCCTGCCTTATTGGTATAAATTATGAGCGCACCCAAAAAAAAAAAAAAAAAAAAAAAAAAAAAAAAAAAAAAAAAAAAAAAAAAAAAAAAAAAAAAAAAAGTAACTGCCATGAATGTTAACATTGCACCTACGACTGACATAGAAATAATGATAAATTTCCCAATGTATTAGTCAGAAAGGGGCTACCGGTACTTATGATACCAAATTTCATTAGCGTTCCTCGTATAAAATCCAGGAAACCCTTTACTTTCAACAATATATGAAGTTTATAAAATGTCACTTTGATGCAATGAAGGAAAGCTGGGACATTGCAATTTGTAGGAGTCATCTAGTTTTTGGTGCACCCTTAATACTGATGATAAATATTGATTAAATTTCCTGAAACAACAGATATCATCTACATATATTATGTCTAAAATTGTGTTTTAATGATCTTAATTTTTATTTCAATTTCAAGCGAATTTAATATTGATGCCCATATCATGAGAAGTCAATAAACCTTTTCCCATGTACCAGGTATATACACGGGGCATTCAATAAGTCCTTAGTCTGACCATAAAGGAAACGAACTAGAATGTTCAAATTTACAACTCATAATGCTATTTCTCTTCAGTCACACAGCAGACTGACAAGCTTCTGATCTTTCTTTGGCCTTCAAAAGTCCTTAAGCGTAACAGGACCTCGGCTGACATTTAAGTCAGGGTAAAGACATTGAACACCCCTCATATATATATATATACATGTATAAGGTTATTTTCAACCATTAAAATCAAAGGTCAACTGAACAATAAATCCACTTACAACTCATTAATCCAATTTTTGACAAACCAAAATCAGTCAGTTTCACATGACCCAGAGCTGTGATCAACAAGCTGTGAGATAAAGCAGAATCAAGAAATATTCATGAAGTCAATACAAATAAAACTCAATAAGTTTGTGACCTCAATATGATTTCATTACAAATGTATGGCCTGGAATTCCCTGCACTTATTGTAAGGACAGACTAATCTTTTCCATATTATCCATTTGTATAAATAATATTTTCATTCAAAAGTTAGAACTATTCATTCAAGTACACTACAAGTAAACCACTCTAGTTCTACTGACTAAACAGCAATGCTAGTAGCAAACATCAGGTGTTATAGTAAAATGCCTTTTCTGAAATAAATTAATGCCTTTCATACAGCTACAAGGTATTTTAACCATCACAAACCATTTATGAGTAGAAAGAGGGACACTGCATTAAAGGCCTGCATATATTTTAACAATTGCATGGCTTATAAAACGTTTCCACTTTCCTGCCTTTTTATCTCCGATGTGGTCCCCACCATTTATACTAAATCTCCGTTTTAATGTTCCATCTTTCTGATATACATATTGATATCTTTTCATCGTGTTGTCCTCACTATCACTCTCCTTCATCCCACTTCATTCACCTCTTTTACTGTGGCTACCACGTAAACCTATGGTAATTTTTCTCTGTATGAAGTCTAAATCTAATGTTCTAATGTTATCATTGAGTTTCTTCCATAGGAGACAACAAAGTTATGCCATTTGAGCTTCATTATTCAATTAGGGCAATCGTTTATGTTTTAAATTTTGTCTTAATCGTTTGAATAACCCCCAATCATTCTTCTTCTAACAAAAATAATGATTTTATACTTGCATTGAATTATATGTTATTAATTCATAAGTTTATTGACTTGGCCTATTCCTGACACAGATAATTTTGCAGTATTCTTCCAGAGAACTCAAATGATAAATCATTATTCTCATCATCATCATCATCATCATTAGGGAATGACAATTGACCCAAGTTTAAAACCTACTTGTCTGGTTTCAGGTCACGATGAACAACACCATAACTGTGTAGATACTCCAAAGCAAGAACTGTTTCAGCAAAATACATTCTGTGAAATGGGGAATAAGATGAAATCATGAAATTAAGGGGACAAAGATATTCTATAAAAGATAAAGCTAGTCACATTTTGTATCTCATTGAAAAACATCTACGGTAGTTTATATCTTTCAGCAAAGACAGCGGCAATGTGTAACCATAGAGTAAATTAAAGAATAATAAAACTAATCCTATTAAGCACAGGGTGACATCGTTGATAATCAATGTGATTCTTTCCTGACAAGAGTGAGAGCATTCATGTCCTTAGCGAGTAAATAAAAAAAAGTCAATAGAAGAAAAATGAAAGCAAAAAATGTGACTGTTAATGCTCCCCTTCTGTCAAGTTAAGTTACTAGAAAGATGAAACAAATTGTTCATATATTGGTTTACCTTGCCAGATCCAATGCCAAACATCCCACATTTTTAATGAGCGTGGCGCAGTCACCTCCCTCTACATATTCCATCACCATACACAAGTGTTTCTATGGGAAGAAAGAAATGGCGTTAGAGTTATAATTTATTTAGAAAGAATGCATAACCACAATCTATCAATGGTAATCAAGAGAAAAAGGAAACCAGAATGGCTCAGCTAATAATTATATGAATATGAATGGGAGAAAATGGGAAGGAGAGCAGATAGAGTAAGAGAGGGAGAGATGTGTGTGATTGTGTGGAGGGAGGGAGGGAGAGGGAGATAGAGAGAGAGTGAGAGAGTGAGAGAGAGAGAGAGAGAGAGAGAGAGAGAGAGAGAGAGAGAGAGAGAGAGAGAGAGA
>JASKDV010191159.1:0-5000 GCA_032466395.1 Aegires albopunctatus
ATTATTATTATTATTATTATTATTATTATTATTATTATTATTATTATTATTATTATTATTATTATTATTATCTCTATATTTCGTATCTATATTTTGATACTTCCAACCTAATCTATTTATATTTATATTGGTGCACGTCCTCTCATTTCTGGACGTTCATTGAACGTAAGCTTTCTATTTCTATTTATATCTCATTTAATTTTGGATCACCTCTGGAGCACCTAAGATAAGTGTATTGTGTTCCATTGATTCTTTGCTTGTTAGTTTGTCTTGATATAGATTTTTCAATCGAAACGTCGACTGTGTTTTGTTTAGTCGTTATCTGGTTGAGTTGTTTATACTAGATCTTTGTTCTCTTATTCTCTTTATACTCAACTGTGGCCTCACATTTAAATACCATTCAACTAATGCCTTATATAAACCTCTATCAAATTGGACTTTACTCATCTATATTATTGATGATTACAGTTTTTCCAACAGAACAATTTTATTATATCAATAATATTCTGAATCGATAAAAAGAAACCATCAGACTCCATAATTTATTGCCTCCTTCAACATCGTATCCTGGTTGACTTGTACATTGCGTATTGCTGCATGCATGATACTGGCTTAACTATTATACTCAAGCTCTCTGTCACCTACAACGATTGCAGTCGACAACGAATGAAAGCTTGCCTATATTAGGTTCGGAAAGTTACGGCATGCGTGCGAAACTGAGTTCTCCAAGCATTACTTACAACGGCATGCAGTCGCATCATTCGTCAGATTAGTGCATCAAAAGTCACAACGTTGTAGCAATTGAGGTAAGTTAATATTGTTTAATCAAAAGTTATCCGGAGGACGTCGACTCAAAATTAAACATATATTCCGCAATATAAACTGATAAGCTTCAAGATATCATTGAAACAATCAAAGCGGAATTCGAGTAGTCAAGACTTCTACATTACTTGATTTGACAATTACTTAGTTGTAACTTGCTAATTGGATGGATATTGATAATTTTTACATGCAAATAATTGAATTTATAGGTTTTTATAATTATGAAAATTAAAATTTTTTAAACTATTGAAGGCTCTGAAAAAACAACAACAAACGCACGTATATTCAAAACATTATGTAAAACTGAGAGTAACAATAACCTTTTAAACAAAGTATATTGCTATTATTAAGCCGTTGCAAGGGCGTGGCCTTTATTTAGAAAATAAAAAATTCTAGCTAAGGTAACTTTAAACTCTCGGGTCAAGAAAAACTAGCTGCCTGGTAGGCGCTATTAAATAAAATTTTCGGATGAAGACCAGGCGTATTTAAAGATTAAAGATTAAATACATGCATGGGTTTATAGCCCTACCTTACTTTTACCAATTGTTATTTGTCATCTCTGTCATCCCATCATTCAGTACATAAAAATGTACATATGTAATGATTTTTAACAGGTTCTCCGAGAAATGATATTATGATTCGTTTTATTCAACGTGAAACCATTTTTTTTTTCTTAATTTATTTAAACTTTATTATCAATTATAATGTATGTCTATCGTTTGTAAAGCGCCTAGAGCTTCTTTTGGGATTAGCGCGCTATGGAAATTGTTTTATTATAATTATTTACTATTACAATCCGTATCTCCGTTCAATGCAGAATCACAAAAATTACATCAATTTATTGACCAAAGTGTGGCAACGGCCCCTGTAACCTATCATGGCATTCCCTTCCTTTCATTTGACGCCATAAGAGTGTTTACTGACCTTCTCTGTTTCATCCAACCATCTCCATGACCCATGCTGCGCTTTGTCATTCAAGCCTATCCACATGTCGTCAGATATAATAAATGATTTTTTGGCATCTATCACACCTGTAATGATGAAATAATGGAATTTACAAATCCTTCCACGTTTTAAGATGCATCGGATTAAGTCCATTCAAATCCTGGAATAAGACGAGAAAAGGGGCTAATGGTCTTTATTACTGTCGGAGTGATGAATTAAAAGCTCTTCTCGAACTAACGAATAAATAATTAAATAGGCAAATGAGAATCTCCGCGAGCCGATACGGTTGCTTTCCGTTACGTGCTTGGCGTCAGCATGGATGATTAACACGTTTTTCTCGATTATTCAAAGGCAATTATTACGATTTCAAAAATCCCTTCATCTGAGAGTTGCTGAGGGAAAGCGAAGTCGTGCAAAAATTGGAGGAATATGTGCAATGACAAAATAGCCATTAGCATGAACGGATATTTATTTGATAATAAATCTATCATGAATATTGTAGGTAAGGACGGGACAAGAGAGAAGTGTGATTACAAAGATGTAGAGAGTTTTGGGAAAGAAAAAACAAAACAAAAAAAAAAACGAAATAAGAACAAACAAGATACCTCCCATCTCCTGCAGACTAACAATGAAAAGAAACATATTATGAAAAAATATTTCTAAAAACTTAATAAAAAAAGAAAGAAAAAAAAACAACAACACGAAAACCACGTGACAGTACCATCTATAAAGTCTTGTTGACTCTTGTCCCTGATGGTGGCCAAATCTCCCCCGTGTCTCTGGCATATCTTTCTGGCATTCTCCCACGTTGTTCGATTAGACGGGAATAATCCATAACACTTCCGACTAGGAATATAGAGTTGCCATTCTTTTGGACAACTCATCGGTGGAGGTTCTTCAGTGCTTCCTGGAGTTGTCGACGTAGAAGTGGTGGGAGTCGGGGTGGTCATCACGATGTACGGTATACCTTACAAAATAAAAGTAAAACAATTTAATAAATAAGCAATTAATCAATGAATTATGGGATCGATAAATAAATTTTTAAAAAGTAAATAAACCAATACATATATAGTTAAATACATAAATAAATACATAAATAGATATATAAGTAGATCAGTAAATTCATATCAGGCAATTACATATTTAGTAAATGATAAATGAATGAATGCATTAATATTATATTAGCACGTATATAATTAGTATATTTTTGGTTTCACCTTGGACGGTGCAAACACCGTGGACAAAGGAGCTAAAAGCCTTCATTATATATTTGACAGACTACTCTCTTAAAGTTATTGCAAATTTATTGTTGTGTTTGATATTGTTGGTGACTTGATTAAAATTGTTAGAATTGTTTCACCTACACATTTGATTCTTTCATTCCAATCTTGCACAGACATTTGACATAACTCCAATATTTTAAGATCTATAAATTCTTCGGGTCTGTGAAAATAATCTTTGAAGTAAGCAAGCTTGTATACTATTAATGGTATTTATGAAGGACTTTCATCTCGGTCCGATGGTCTATCTAGTATAGGTCCATTTGTCACAATTACGCCCAAAACAGTCCTGTTTCCAATCGATGAGTATCTTTCCATCTTTTGATAATTTTATAACTCGAGCAAAACGTGGACGAGAAACAAAAACAAAAATACAAAAAAACAAAACAAACCAAAAACAAACCCTAGAGTTCAGATTAATCTACGCGGTATGACGGTGAGCATCCTTTGTAAACGCCTAACGCTAATAGACTTAGATTATATCTAGATCTAGATCGGGATCAAATTTAATAATGTATGATGTTTCCATTTTCTGCTTCAAATTGAAAGAGCCAGTATTTGAAAGAAATCTATTGTTTTTTTAAGATCTATCTCTTGCGGTCTGTGACAGACAGAGAGACAGAGAGACAGAGAGACAGAGACAGAGACAGAGACAGAGGGGCGGGGGTGGGGAGAGAAGAAGCAATGATGCATACAGATTATGAAATCTGAGAAAATAACTTGGTAATTATTTCAAACATGAATTTGCAATGCAACAATAAGTATGTTGCCACCTTAGTTGAATTTAGAAAAGACAATCACATATAAAGGGAAATAATCGAATCAAATAGAGTGATGAATCTCTTTTGTTGTGAGAATATAATGATTCTTTTATATGACATACGTATATGTGTGGTACGTGACCGAATATTATAAAAGGCCTTAATGGCTACAAAACAAATCCATCTAATAAGTACATAATTGGCTTGGTCAACAAGTCCATAGTTTAATTGTAAAATGACCATTGGTCAAACAGGCTGCATATTTATCGAGGACAACATGATAAACAAATGAAGAAAAAATTATACATTTGGTTATATGATTGATATGAAATCCAAGGACAGTATTCTATTATTTATTTTATTTGGCGAACTACACCTTCGTTATCCTGCTATACATTTTCAGATGTTAAGAATTAAGTGTTTTTTTACCAGGGTAATAGAAATTTGATTTATAATCGATCCATCATTTAATAATACATGTTATACAATACTACGATGATCACTAGATGACCTAGAGAGCCTAGAGACAATTTCCCGCCAAAGAAAACGTGCTCTCGATAAGCGCAGCCAATATTCTTATTATTAGCAACAAATAACTACCCCAAATGAATGGCGCCGTCTACAAAGACACTCAGAACTAGCAAAGCCTATACGTTGGGATCTATCTATCTGTATAATATCATACCGATGTGTTCACTACAATTTACATCAGTTTGCTTATATATTTTTAACATTACTAATTAATAACGAATTTGACAAAATGTTATAACATAATATCATCGATATCAAAATAGATATTATTGAATAATGTATACACGACTATTATGGCCATCTTTATTTTATGATGATAGTACTTAACTTGATAAGCACTCGTTCCATAGTTCCAACAGGAAGCACATGAAGTGACGTCATAATACTTCTCCTTATTTAAATTTGACTGTCGTGATTAAAGCCAATCACGTCTATTTAAATAAAGAATATTATATTGAGATTCTGTCGCTTTTGATGAACGTCATTTAAAAAAATAAAACCTGGGTTAGAAGATGTCATAGTACAAATTCACAATTATGCAATTTCAAAATCTATTCTTTTGTTTATTGATTCATTTTAAGAATAATGGTAATGTGAAGTTTTAAGCCTATTAATCCATGGTTACACATGACCGCATCGTAATTAATAATCATAATTCATA
>JASKDV010191159.1:10000-11567 GCA_032466395.1 Aegires albopunctatus
CCCGATTAGTAAGCGGAAGGACGCCATGTTCACTTCAAGGAGCGAACATCCATGACTTTGCCCATATTATACAAATACCTCCATGGGCTAAATAAACTGATTGGTACTCTCAAAGTGCACTATGTGCAGGTCCCCTCAAGGTGGCAACGCAAGACCCAGTTAGATTAGGAGGCCAGGACTGTCAAGTCATTAACCCTAGATCATAGTCACAATATAACGGCCGGTTTGTCTGAAGAAACATGGCTTACATTATAATGACAATTTAATAACACGAGCTGTTGTGATTGAAATTATATTGCATTCATAATAAATAGTTTTGTTTTCTTGATTATTCTGCCACTATGTTTGCGCTCTTATAACTGATAGTCCAGGCCTCCGACTTAAGCTGTGTAATTATTTACTAGCCAACTTTAGTAAGAGTAAATGTCCATTACCTGCAGTTGATCCATGACGGCCTCCATGCTGACCCGCAGATCTTCTTCTACCGCCTGCTTGGCAGTCATCTGGTTAATGAGGTCATAACGGAAACTGCTGATGTCCTGTTTGATCTCCTCAAAGTCGTCTGTATGGAATATAGGAATGGAATTTTGAATTAAGTTATTCTGCTTTTCTGGAAATAATATTATCTAATGACAATGACAAAGGTGTTTGGAAGTGTCGATCCAATTTGGACATCCAAAAAATGGTTTAAAATTTCGTGAAAAGTCCAATCTATTTCGAACTAAAGAAATTTCGAAGATTTATGTGTACTATAAACAGGGATCGGTGGCAAGGCCCAAACAACTACCTGACCATCACTTCTTGGAAAAACCCCACAAAGATGTTCAAAAATAGATTGGGTTTTTCCTATCATATGAAACCACTAATATTCAATTTTCCACTTCAAAAGCCTCGTGCCATAAAACTGCATGCAATCTACTTTGACGTGGGTGTGAATTTTGCAAATGATGAGTCTTTCTAAATAATCATATAAATTTAGGTGAGCAGGTGAAGTGCACATACTAATAAAAAAAAACCCCCTGATTTCTAAGGATAACGATTGGACAAAATCAATTAATTATATATTTTCTACCTTTGGTTTTCTAAACTTTTGACAACATTGAAGCATTTTGATCAAATGTTAAAACATTATGCCTCAATTATTAATACCATGGATTAACTTATGAATAATGCCAATGCGTTGTATGAAGCAATATTAGTATATTAGTACTAGGATCTATGAAGATCAAAACAACTTTTCAATATCATCAATGTGATTTTGAAGTGATTTGCTAAATCGAATATATGATTTTTTTCCAAATATATATATTTAGACGCTATTTTCCTCTATCTTTCCAATGTAGGATTATTTTGCTTTGTCTTTTGGCATTAAACTTGAATCCTCTCATTTTTGTACTATTTATGATGCATTAGCAATAAGATTATTTCAACAGGTATCATAATATAAATTATAATAAGGTAGTCGTACACCGCCATTTCACGCCTATAATAAGGAAGATATTACGTAAAAGGAATTAAACGTTATATACTTTGATTTTTATATTGAAAGACAACAGTAATGGCAGAG
>JASKDV010191170.1:1382-11566 GCA_032466395.1 Aegires albopunctatus
CCCTCCTCCCCCCCCCCACACACACACTACGCAATTAAAATGACAGATCCGTAAGGCTATTATTTTATCTTTTTAATCTGTTTTTCTTATTTCACTGATGGTTATTTTTCTTACTTATTTTTTAAATTTTTTATTGCTTTTAATTGTTATTCGACTTTTTGACTGGCGAAATAGTTCTGCAAAACGGATCAAACCGGGTTAAGGTTGAATAACCATGTTTAAATCTAGGTTATCAAGATTTTAAACTGGGTTGAGTGTGATTAACACTGCTAGTGCTAGATACATTGTATGTTTAAATCAATTGAGATACCATCCTACATGTATCTTTAGAAACTGTCATTTCAGAGTATTTTCTTTGGTGTGCCGTCAACTTAAATAAAGTGCCGTGGCTCAGAAAAACAACAACAACCCCTCTAGCATAGAATTAATAATGTCACATCCAAAAGTCTTTAACTCTCTATACTATAAGCATAGCAGTCCAGTTTAGGTACAAATTCCATCTAGTGAAGTTATTAATAAAAGTGGATCTCTATAAATCGTTATTCCTATGAATCAAAGATGGCAGGTAGAATGACCTCAAGCTAGATCAAGATCCCTTTTCATTTCTTTTATTTAGTACATGTAATTGTTTTGATGAAAACTCATTATGGGAGCAAAATTATCTCCATATATCCATGAAAACACCACAAAAACTTCAAAGTTATAAAACAACGCTTAAAAAAGGCCATAGCAAAAATGGGGCATGGCATTGATCCATGTTGGAATTGTTGGGAGTCTAGAGGCACAATGTCTTTTGGCTTCTCTCGGGGAAGACCGAGAGAATCCTAGCGTCGGCGGCAGAGCAGCACCGCCAGGGCAATTGGGGTAAATTATATAGCCTAAGGATAACACTAACCACCGAAGTGGGGCGCGAACTCAGAACCTCCGTGTTACTGTGCAATGCCACTATCCACTCGGACATCTAGCTCCCAGTACTCTTTTTACACCTGAGCGGGCGAGGAAAATGGAGACTTTCCCAATGCCTCAACGTCGGACCAGTGGGATTCGAACTCTTTCGATTGAAAGCCGACCTAGTTAAATTAACAACTCGACCACGACGCCACACACTAATTAATCTGAAAATGTCCAACCTGTTTGATATAAGTTAATATATAACTTTGTAGTTTGATGTTCTGTGTTGCCTTTTTTGTTTTGCTTTGTATAGTTTTTGCAGCTAAAAAGTATAGTACTATTAGTAGTACATATATTATGAAATCAAAGCGTTGACCATGGCAACACGGGAAAACTCGGCTTGGTCCCCAACGTATGTTTTAGCTCCCCAGTGTGTTAAAGTTAAGAATAGTGATTGAATTGATTCCATCAAATTTTTGGATGAAGAATGTTTCTTGACAATCAAATCTATATCTTTCACAAATATAAAAACTAAATGTTATTGTTGAAATAAACATGTTTAATAATAAATTAAGGGCTTTTTGTGTGTGTGTGTGTGTGGATCCCCTTGCTTCATCAGCCTAAATCATGAAAATTGGCATTGTGACAATTTTAGAGTCAAAATTGGAATAGTACGGGTAAGAGTAAGAGAATTTAATTACTGAGCCAAACCACAAGGGTATCACAATATCAATCCTTTTCTTATCAACAAATCACATGCCTTATTCAAAATCAAAGACCATCAGGTACAGAATTTAAAATACCACGGCTTGACAGGAGGGTGTGGCCTTTAAAAAGTTAATTCCTTAAGTTATACTACTTATACATTACATGTAGTTAACATATTGTTTGATACATGGATGGGTAGGTTTTGAATAGAACTTTTCATGTAAGTAATGCTGCAATGCGCCAATGTGTTGAGGCAGGGGAGGAGCCAATAAATGTTGTTAGCTGAATCAAGGAAAATTGTCTCAGCTGAACAGAAAAGTGCTTTGTCTCTTACTCTTACATAATGAAATATGATATCTGACTTAGCTTATATGAAAGATAAAATCATACATATATGTATCTAAGGATATATTATATATGCACAACAGTTGCCCAGTGTTTGTTTATCTATCCATCATCGAAACTGGTGAAAACGGTTCTTAAAGTTTGATTGTCATTTTCTCAAAACTTGGTTTTCTGACCTATCCCTATCATATCTTTGAGATGAAAAGTCCAATCATCATAAATTTGGTATCATATTATTTATTTGAGTGCAGATTCCGGGCTTTCTTGTGATATACAAATCTCAACACCCATAAAAGCAACGCATGTTTCGCTACTAAGAAACTGGTCACAAATGTTAAGCCTAATACTAATACAAAACGTAGGGCCCAACATGTCATACTAACTTACTAACATAGGGGCCTATATATGTCATTCTTATTAAATACAAATAAAACAAATAATCAAATATCTTATATAAACAAAATAAAACAGTAAATATTTGTTTGCCTTTGACTTTGACAATTTTTATTGAAAAATGTATAAAATCAACAATGGCTTATTTTCACAAATGGAATAGGATTTCCTGGGAGTAAAGTGGGAGCGGAAAATAGGATAAGGAAAGAATGAAGAAAAGAATGGGAGCGGAAAATAGAATAAGGAAAGTATTAAGAAAAGAAAATACAAATAAAGAATTTTCGCACAACAATGAAAGAATAAGCTCCCTTGGGCTTGGGTTTTTTTCTTTTCTTTGAACCGTGTCAAATATATAAGCATTTTTCTAAAACTTGATCATACAACACACTAGGAATATAAAAAAAGGAAGATAGCTTAAAATCAACTTTTACTTCATGACATTTTCAAGTACCGGTACCACAAACTTAGATATTGTATAAAATGTAGAGTGATAGAAAAATATGTCTTTTACTTTTAAGAAGTTGTCTCTTTCTTGGTGTAAGTTATGAATTATGTTACAATATCAAAACATCATTTTTGTGAATAAGAAGAGTGAGCTAGAGAGCCTTTCTTTAAAATAATCTCATTGTCAATGTGATTCAAAAGCATTATTGCATTTTTAAATCAAAGACAAATGAAACCATAACCTAAAGAGCTCAAACATATATATTTATATTACAATGAATGAAAAAATAATAATCTGGTGCTGCAGGATGGCTAACACTGCAGCTTCCTCAAAAGCACCAAAGCCTGCCATTGAAATAAAAATGAACAACAAACTATGCTTATCTTGTTCTTGAAAAAACAAAACAAAACGACCCACAACATAAGCAAGCATAGTGGTACATGTATTAATCCAGTCTTGGCAGGTTATTCCCTTGGAAATTCCCAGATTGTACAATGAATTGAAACATTAAATAAAAAATCTATTCTTCAGATCAATTAAGATGCAAATATATGGAATAGCTTCAGCATATCCATTTGCAGCAACGAGTTGCACAATGATAATGAGAAGCATCTTCCAGGTAAAAATAAAAATAAAAATAAAATAAAATTCTTAGCAAAGGTAGTGTATAGTAAATGTTAACACATATTTGACTACAATTAATTTGAGTACTGACTTACATTTTGATTACAGGAATTATTCTCTTATATCAAGTAAAAATTGTAAAAAGGGGTGAAAATCACAGATTGAGCTTGATATTAAAGTAGCTGAGTAAATATAGAAATTGCTTGCCATTTATAGTGGACACAAAATTGTAAGAGTAGGAGGTTGATATCATGATGTTGTTTGGTTAAATAATAGTATTGTTTCTGCGTGCATAACAAACTTTACTCTCGTCTTTTGCACACATTTTATTTTTTCAAACGAAAAAGATCCTAGATCTATTGATCTATGTCTAATGGCTGAACAGAAGACTAGTGTCAGTCACCTTACTGTGTATAAATTATTGTGTGTGTTTAGAATAAACGATGTAACATAACAGGAGGCACCTACGTCCTTATCCTCTTCCTATAATGCATCCCTTTGAGGAGCAATAGAGCTGCCTACTATAAATAATAATTATAAGCTAATTATACTTTAGTGAATGGATAAGTACTACATTGATTATCATCCTTGCATTTTGCAACTTGGCATTTGTCAATTTGTTGCACCCAGGTATCGATTTGAGTTCAATTTTTGTTGTCTTCAAACCAAACATTTCTCTTCCTAAATACTTTATTACATAATTAATTGCTTTAATGTTCTGATTAGTAGGCCTATATAACTTTGTTCAGCTTGGCAAATACTACAATGTAAATGATGAAAACAATTTTGTTTAAACCCAAGCACCATACAACAAACATGTATGTATGCATACACACAAAATTCTGCTTAAAAAGGGTAACCCAACCCCAAAAAACAAAGAAATCCTTAAAAATAAAACCAAGCTGTCTGTAATAAATAAATAACAAATCTGTTTAAAAATAATATCCTGAAGGCCACCAAAAATAAATGTATTGCATCTGCAACAACCAACAAAGATTTATACATATGTATGTATTATTCTTTATAAATTAAGGGAGTAAAGTAATAAACATAACATCTATTTTTATTCAATGAAAACCAGCTCAGTAACTCATCAAATATTAGTTCCGTTTCATATTTAAACTAATATCGTCATATAAAAGAGTATATAATGCTTTCAATGAAATAAAGCTGGATATATGTCATATTGAGTTACTTCCTATTTTTACTAAAGGGCATGATTTTTTTTTCTCTATTTTTCCAAATGCTTATGATACTTTCTTACAAATTTTAAAAATTGGGTTCAATATCCTTTTCGATTGTATCAGTAATAATTTTTCTGCTTTTTTTCAGCAAGTCATCATTGAAATTTTTCCACCCCCAAAAATGATGATCATTTAATATTTCATAACAATTCAAATGTTGTAGATCTAAGAAATCATTCAATGATCAAATACATTGCCATAAGTACTATTTTCACTGAATGAAAAAAAGTATCATAAGCAAGCTTGAATTTTGAAAAGCCCTGACTATCTTAAAGCACAGTGCATCCAGCAGACTTGGATTTTGATATTTTCTTCACTTCCCCTTTTTGGGCTGCCTGGATACTTTCTACAACCTGCAAAGAATAATGAGGTAAAAACAACTTTTTCATGACTCAAAAAGTCAGATACATCTATTACACGTACAAGTGAAACTAATTATGTCAGATGTGGGAAATCAAATAGAAAAAAAGATTTGAAAAAATAAAAGTGATAAAATTCAAATTCAAACAAGATCTTCACCAAAAATATTCTCAATCATAATCTTTAATGATCATCGCAGAGGCTTCAGAAGCAGATATATTAAGCATACAAAAACAAAGAGGCAAAATAAAAGACTAGAATGACTTTAAGCTTATTTATGTGACTTGGGCATACTCTATAGGGAAAAAACAAAGCTAATTACGTTAATTTACATGGTGGGTTTATAAATAAATAAATGTGTGTCGGAGACCTAGTGACTAGTGGTAAGTGCACAAGAGCTTGATAAACACATGTTATTGGCAACATCTCCTTAACTTTGGTGGTGTGACACCTAGTCCAGAATTGTAAGAAGTTAGTTTTGTACTTGTTAGAAAATTATATTTGCTCATATTAGGCTTCAAGTCTTGTCGCTGTTAAAAATAGGGGTACGTAAACTGTCAGTCATTAAACAAAGCAGCAAGCAAGGCTTTTGGATACAAGGACTTTGTTATTATGTAAGAAGAGTCTTTTAATTTCCATAAAGGCTTTATATTAAGCAATGTGATATAATAAATAGTTTTATTTTAAAAAGTAACAATTGTGAAATAATGATAGCTTACATCCTCTACAAATGGAAATCCACCTAGAGAAAGTTTTGAGAAAACCAGCTCTCCATTGATGGAAACCTCAAATGAAGCTGAAATGAAAGTTGATGATAATTATACAAATTTTCTTACTGAAGCCCTTACTCTAAAAATTACCTTAAGACATCATCAGTCATGCTCTACAGTGGCAGCCTTAGTGCCAAAAAGAAACTGCATAAGAATATTTCAATTGGCCCCTATCCTAATCAAAAGTAAGAAATAAAAAAAAACCCAACATAATACTGAAAGAATAATAATAATAATATTAAAGTAAAGCCACTGTTGGGCTGGGTTATATGAAAAGTAAAATAGGACAATATCTATGAACAATTATATATAAATACCCAACAATAATAATAGACAATACAGAATAACTATTACGTTTCGGGTATAAGACAAGAAAGAAAAAAAGAAAAAATATATATTTACATAATGGGGGGAGGGAGAGAGGGGGAGAGAGAGAAGGAGAGAGAGAGAAAGGTAACTAGATCTAGATATTAATCAAATGAAATAGCTTAGCATTAATGGAGATCCCACATCCAGCAATGAATCAGAACCAAAGGAAAAACAATAGAACCAGCGTATGTTCAACATGAGTGCATTATATTGGTTCATAAATTATAGGGCACCAGATCTTCCAAAGATGGCACAGTGGCAGAACGGTTAAGCTGTTGGACTCGCATGCGAAAGGTCCCGAATTCGAATCTCATTGGAGACACCGTGTTTAACTCTTGGGCAAGGTTATTTACACGAATTGCCTACGTTTGCGGCGCTGTTCTTACGGCTGACGCTCGGTGACGGTAAATACCAAGAGACAAATTTCTCTTCTGGGATGAATAAGTCGAATTTTAATTTTGATTTATTTATCTTTTTGATATCACACTCAAGTCCTAAGTCATACGAGTAGTAGGTCATGGCAGACAACATACTTGAAGACTGCCAACATAACCCATACATGTAAATAAATACATAAATAGAAAGAATACATATAGGATGAAAACACTGGAATTACTTTTTTATTATGTGTTGCTGATGGCAAGAAAGATAATCTGCATCTTTCTCTGTTATTGCGTAGGGAAAATAATCTAGTACTTCTTCAAGAAGGTTGAATTTGGTGGAGGAGGTGATGGGACTGCATTGTTATTATATTTTGAAGATTTATTTTATATAGTTGAGATAATAAGTGATCATAAAACATATTGTCCATATTTGTTATTCTATTTGCTTTCTTTATTATGGAATTTTATTTTTATCTTGCTATTATCTTACAATCCATGTTGTAGTGCATAATGTGGTGTCAAGTTCATATATGCACCGTAGCTAGTATCAGGAATATTCTACCTTATTTCAACAAGTGTTAATCAATAAATGAGGATGATAATGACTTTATACTTTATATCAAAGTGATTAGAACCATCCTGCTATCCTCAAATACAGTCAGCCCACTCAAATTCCGAACACCTCCGTTCCTGGCAATTTGTTCGGATTACAGAATATTCCAGATTAGAGAATACTAAGAATTAATAAGAGAAAAAATCCGTTCCCAGAAAATCTTTCGGATACAGAGGGATCCGGATTACAGAAGTCCGGATTAGAGAGGGATGACTGTAATTGCATAATATTCTATACTACAGCATGGCTTTGGACAATGAATAGTATCAAATCATGGACTTTAATGTTAATATATAACATTGCCAAACAAATATCTCCCTGACAAAAAGGACTATTCATTTTAATTATTCATCATAGTTATTATAATGTGCATTTTTCCATACAATTTCCTTTCCATTAAATCAGCAAGGATTTGCACTTATTCTAATATACAACTTGCCTAAATGTCATCATGGTATGGTATAGGCAGAGTTAAGTTTTAGATCACATGTAACGAAGAAATGGTGAAATGTAATTTGATTGGATTTCTCACCTGTTCTTTATACCTTTTCTTGGCATTTTCAATAGCAATAAGCATCTCTTGAGTCGTGACAATGTTGTGAACAAAATCCCATTTCCTATTTAAAGTCCTATTGTTTCTGAACACCCATGGATTCAACTCTCTTCGTCCTGTTGGTAAATAAACGAATAAGGAGTGGTCATGTCCTACTTAAATACTTCTTCAGAAGGAAGAGCAGGATTAGAAAGTGTGAGAAAGAAATGTAAATGACAAGATGCTACAAAATATAACTTTGTATTGAAATTAATGATAACGATATTGGAGACTAATCGATAAGCAAAATTTCGTTAAATTATATTTCAAATAAAACACATAATAATCGAATTTGATTATCGGTTATCAATATCATAGCGTAAAATATATTGCGTGTGAATAAAAATGTTCTTAGCTTAATACACATGATTGAAAGGATGTCGCTTTCTTGCCATTTAATTTAGACAACATATTTTAAATGAATACTTAACAAAACGACAAAATAGACGATGCATTACTACTTGTCACAAGAGTGGGAATGGGAAAAGGGAGTCATTCTGAAAGGAGATTATTGCGCATCAAACCTGCATCGTATTCAAAACATTGGTCCTATCAGTGCTACTGTACCGCTGAGACACATGGAAGCTAAGACAAAGAGAAGAAAAGAAACTAGACACCTTCCAGACCAGGTGCTTGAGAATAATCTTCAGGATTAGATGACAACAACAGGTCAACAACAAGAGAAACCTTGATAAAGCTGGTGCGGAAAAGACTTAGTAATGTGGTGACAAGCAGAACATGGACATGGAGATAGGTTACTTACTAAGGAAATAGCCCAATAGTGACCGTGCTTTGGCCCTGGGTTGGACACCAGCGGGAAGAAGAGGAAGGGACGCCCAAAAACAACATGTCGCAGGATGGTAGTGAAGGAAATAAATGAGGAGGAATGGCCTTCCTGGGAAAGAGCTAAAAATAGCAAAAGACAGGCCGCTGTGGAAGGATCATGTCCGAGCCTTATGTGGCACAAAGAGGATAAAGATTAAGATAACCTGCTTCGTAATGATTATTTATTTGAAGGGATACGCCTTAACCTCTTGACCATCCTGACCCAGAGGTTGGTCATTGACCTGATCTAATTATGAACATGAAGTAAATGAAATAAACTTACCTAAAAAGTTATCATCAACCAAAGATTTATGTACAAACAGGTTGACGATATCCAATCTCGAATCCAACCGAGCAGCTGAAAATACACAATTCACCAAATTATAAACAGACATATAGGTTGCATACCTTCTTTGCAGGTTACATATATATTCTGAAATGTTTTTCTCTTCACGTACACATATTTCTAGAAATTCACATTCCTGTTGACAGCACGGAATGTGCATCATTGTTAGGTGTGAGTATAATATCCTATATTATATTTATATAAGAATTTACCTGATTTAGATCAGACACTCCACACCATTTCAGTAAAACTAAAATGTTTTCAACAGATCAGTGACTCATTGAGCTGAATCGTATCCTAGTAGAGCAGAATACGTTTTAAGGAAATCATGGGACGCGAGTAATTTTTTTTTCCACTATCGTTCTGCAAATCTAGGTCATGTTTTCTGGAGGAACAGCGTTGTATTGTCCAATAAACGTGTTCAGCCCACAGCAATAGCAAGAAGAAAATTCAGAGTTTCTGGTAAACAGATAACTGAAGCTGGACGTCCAACGATTAAATGTAACCCAAGGTGTAATAAGTCCAGAGAAAATTTAACAGTAACAACTCTTTTACCAAGATGAAAGGCACCACATAACTTGTCATCAAGTGTTTCCAACAATCAAAGTCTTTTGAGAACCCACGGTGCAATATGATTGCACAATTTTTTTTATTTTTTTTTAAATGTGTATGTGATGTTGTATTGTAATGTAGGCTACTTGCGGAACGTTAGTGGGGGAAAAAAAAAACTCGCATCCCGGATAAGACGTATGTTTGTCTCAGAAGTTTACTCCAAGTTTTAATAATGTCTATGCAAAGTTAGAGTTCAGACATAATGAAAGAAGCTTTACTCATAGACTCATTGCCTGTGAATCTAATCAGACGGATTCAAACTCTAGCGATCAGCTCTATTTCCTTTATATAAAAAATAGTATTTTTCTTATCTATTATAAGAAAACTGAACTTAGTAAATTATTATCGGCTTCTTCGTCATTACCGCTCATGCTACAAACTTGAAATTTTTCCGGTGATCATAGGCTGGTTCATTCTTTTTTACGATGACGCATACAACATTAATCAGCCTTTGCAAAAATCAAGTTTTTGTTATTGATTCGATCGAACTGCCATTTGCATTTTTTGTTCCACCGGAAGATGTACAAATTATGCGAAACCGGAATTTCATTTTAGTGTGAGATATCGCCGGTCGGCGCTTCTAAAATTTCTAACGAAAATACAGGTGTGAACAGATTATATACTCAAGTTGGGGTTAGGCAACAGTTTATTTCGATATACCTAC
>JASKDV010191181.1:0-11566 GCA_032466395.1 Aegires albopunctatus
GCACCCACCTCAGAGAACTTAGACAACAACTACTACCACCAAATCCTACCATCTACAATAGCTTATATTCCTCTCCACATCAACTAAAGAATACAGCAAAATATAAAGTAAAGTAAAGTAAAGATTTCACCGCTTACCTTGAACCCAGCAGCCAGACAGCAATAGTGGTCGGAATTTGTTTTCTTCTGATTCAACTCTATCAGATTGATATCCCCCTGTACCTTGAGGCCTCGACAAAAGGCGCGTTATAAAAAACAATATTATTATCCTTCAGCTGGTTAGAAAAAAATCAGGAGTGTATAGACGCTGTTGACACGAGGCATAAGTTGTATCTCAGTGGAAAGTCATTGGACTCGCACGTGTAATGGTCATGGGTTCGAATCTCTTCAGAGAAGCTTTATCCCTTTATCATGACTATTTACAATTATTGCCCACGTTGATAGCAGCAGAGTAATGTATTATGACGACCAACAATAACATGCTGTGGAATTTATTGTTTATTTAGCTTTATTGTATTATATACGGCTGATTTCAAACAAGACCACCATTGTAAAATAATGTTCCACTTGTGTGGATAACAATGAATGAATTTCAAACAAAAGAATAACAAGAAGATGCACCTGGAATGTATTGTTTATTTAGCTTTATTGTATTATATACGGCTGATTTTAAACAATACCACCATTGTAAAATAATGTTCCACTAATGTGGATAACAATGAATGAATTGCAAACAAAAGAATAACAAGAAGATGCACACGGATAGGGGACGTACTAAGGAAACATCCCAGTAGTACTGCCGTTTGAATCCAAAACGCAGAATGTTATTGAGTATAAAGAGAAACATTCTGCTTTTCGGATTCAAACGGCAAAGTGACTGTGCTGTGGCCCTGGGGTGGACAACGGAGGGAAGAAGAGAAAGAAGACGCCCAAAACAACGTGGTGCAGGATGGTGGAGAAAGAAAGGAACGAAGATGGATGACCTATCAGGGAGAGAGCTAGACGGATAGCAAAATACTGGCCACTGTGGAGGAATCATGTCCGTACCTTACGTGTCTACTGGCACAAAGAGGATTAAGGTTACGGTTAGGTTAAGGATAACGATAAATGAATTCAAATAATGAAGTCTAGAAACGAATTAATTTACGTCAGAAAAAATACCCCTTTTTCGATTGGTAAAGTGTCAGGATGTTAAATTTTAATGTCTGACTATCTTGAGTTCCTAGTTCTCCTATTACTTTTGATTAGTTCATTTATGGGGATATCTATATTATGATCGTTAATTGCTTTAAAGAAAATTACACCTGATTTCTAGCTCTTTGTATCTCTAAAGGTGTCCACTCCAACTGTTTCATGTTTATGTATTGTGCTACCATGTTCATATGAATAGTTATAAGTTACAAATCTTGATGCATTTTTATGTACTTTCTCCAAGCTATCTATTTGGGTTTTAAGATGGGGGTCCCAGACACAGCATCCATATTTTAAAATTGGTTTAAATAAGGTTTTGAAACATTGCTCTTTAATCTTTTTTGGGCATTTTGCTGGTATATTTCTTTTTAAGAATGCTAGATCATTACAGTAGTACACAACTATAGCGGTACTCGCTACAGAGGGACCATCCCTACAGCGGGACCTTACCAGTGTCCCCCATTTTTTTTACTATGTAAACCTGTGCTTGGATAAAGGAAAGACCCTAACTCGGATACAGCGGGAGAGATCGAGCGAGCTCTATGCCTAGTTTACAGTAACTGGGGGAATGGGGTTGGGGTGGATGCGGGCTTCAAGCAGCATTCAGCAGTGCAGCGTTGCAATTGGCCAGTTCATTGATAAGTGAGGTGAAGCAGGCGGCAGAGAGAGAAGGTGCGGAGAGACATCTTATAGGCTACGCAAGCCACTCAAAAAGAGATGTGTCATAGGCCTAACCTAGCCCAAAAAAGTAAAGAGAGGAGAACGTGTAGTGTGTGATTCTGGTTCCTGATTCCTTGCAATCATTGATGCGCACGCCTCCACTTCACCAGTTCTATGGTGCCGGTACGATAGGCCTACGTGTTCAGGCCTAGACAGCACAAGCAACAAGACCGAGGAAATGATGGCTTCCATTATTATTAAAGAGGAAAGGAATTGCTTTTCTCTCGAATTAAAGGCCGAAAAGTAAAGACTAAAGTACAATATGCAGGGATCACAACATTTCCTCTTGAACTCTTTACACTTTTTTGAGAGACAAGGAAGCCATTATGTCAGCTGTCAGTAAAGGAGAGTTCAAATCAGACAGAAAACGTCTTCAGACCACAGGACATGTAGAATTGAAATCATCATGTGGGTTTAGAATTTTTTTCTGATAATTCTCCTTTGCATGCCTATAGCGGGAACTCGCCTACAGTGGGATTTTTCTTCTGGGACCAAAAGTCCCACTTTAGCCGTGAACTAATGTATTTGCTTTTTGGCAGACTGGTTTGTTTTGGTCTTTCCATCTTAATTCATTATCTATCATAACTCCAAAGTATTTTGCACTTTTTGTTTCCTTCAGACTTTGATTGTGTATTTTGTAGTCATAATCAATTTTCTTCTTTTTTCAGCAAATTTTTAGTACTTTTTAAATTTTAAATTAAAAAAATAATAATACAAAAGTACTTTTTTTGTTCGTATGACTCATACTATGGAATTAATGATTTATATTTTGAATCTCCCTTTTTTTCCCCAAATCTCCCTAAAATTTTGTTCAATCTCCCTTGTCACTTGTCAGGATTGGCATGTTTTTATAATTTTCTCTATTTCCTTGTGTTTAGATGCTTAAAGATAAGCCAGAAGTAGATGATTACACTGATATATGGGGACTTGGTTGTTTACTAAAGGAGATGTATACCGGATATCCTGTGTGGTATGAATATCGCCATATTCAAGAAGAGGATCTTCATCAGAAGGTAAATTTAGATCTTACAGTCGTCGTCCCATTTAAAAAAACAAAGAAAAGCTATTTTAACTCCTTAATTGAATAATAATGATTAATGCATCAATTTCATTGAATAACCTCATTTATCCTATAGGAAAAGGAATATTTCATCATAATGATATGAGCCTGACAGTAGATCTCCGAAAACTGAACATTTATCTGAAATATGTTTGAGTATACATAATGCTTTAATGGACTTGAATCCCAGTTATTAAGATTTTGTGTTTTATTTATAATTTAAAAGAGATTACTATAGGTATTATCCAAACTGGCTTCACTTAGTTTTTCAATTTGATTGAGCGCGTTATGTGTTATTTTGATTGAAAATCATTTCTTAGTTCTGTGAGAGGAGTATTTGTTTTACTTTCAATTAATGACTGATTGTGTGTAGTGCTGTTTTTGAAGTAAAAAGAACTACTTTCTTGGTCGTCATTACCCATTTCTATTAATAAGATTTTGCAAAAGACTTGTATATAGTACTGAAACTGCTCTCCTTTGAGTATCGAACAATCTTTTGGAAGTAATTGATTCTTGCTGTCTCTTTATTAACTCTTCTCGACCTTTTGGCAGCATTCGATACCATTGACCACAATATTCTAATTCAAAGACTAAACGATACTTTAGGTATTGATGGCACAGCCCTGAACTGGTTTATATCGTACCTAACAAATAGAAAACAGACTGTTCTTGTTGGAGGCATAAAATCTAATGAAACACCATTATTATGAGGGGTCCCTCAAGGTTCTGTTCTTGGACCTGTTTTATTTTTAATGTACACATATTCTCTGGGTTTCCTGGTAGAACGGCATAGGTTATCATACCACTTATATGCCGACGATACCCAAATGTACAGCGTCAGCAAAACAAAAAACATGAAAAAAATAGTATAGTAGAACGTACAGAATCATGTGTCAAAGACATTAAACTATGGATGGAAGCTAATAAGTTAAAGCTAAATGATGACAAAACGGAATGTCTGAAAATTGCTAGCAGACACAGCTTAAAGCTAAAAATACAAACGTTGAGGTTGAAATTGAGTCTGTTAAAATCAATGCAAAAAGTAAAGTAAAGAATTTGAGAGTATTTTAACTCTCAGTTAAATATGGAAGATCAAGTAAACAACATTATTAAAATGATAAATCTTGAACTAAAAAAGATTCGCACTATCCGACGCTATATTCCAAAAGATGCTTGCCACAATGTCGTTTCCTCTCATATTTTCTCAAAACTAGATTACTGTAATTCAATATTATGTGGCATTAACAAACAATACATCCAACGTCTTCAGGTTGTTCAGAACAGTGCTGCCCGACTTCTACTTAATAAACGAAAATATGACAGGGCTTCTCCATTGTTAAAAGAACTCCATTGGCTTCCTATAGAAAAACGAATTTCTTTCAAAATAAGTACCTTTATTTACAAATCCCTTGAGGGTTCTGTTCCAATTTATATTTCTGAATTATTCAAAATTCACACTCCTGCTCGCTTTTTAAGATTCTCAAACGATAAAACTGCATATCCCTAAAATACGAAGGCAGCCGATCTTTTTCATATTTTGGGCCCACTGTTTTGAACGACCTGTCCATGGATCTAAGGGAGTATACATCTCTTGATGTTTTCAAGAAAAAAATTCATGTTATAATGTTATTCTTAACTTGTGTAATGATTTGACTCCAAATTTCTTTAGAAAGCATTATTAATATTATATTGTTGTAAAGGGCCTGGAGCTTACTCATCGAAAGGGATATGGCACTAATTTTTCTAAACAAATGTTCATTATCATTATTAGCATTATTATCATTATTATCATTATTATCATTATTATTATTATATGTTTCTTTTAAGCAATGCCAGAATATCATTTGCTTTTTAACAGACTCATTTGTTTTGATCTTTCCATCTAATTCATTATCTATTGTAACTCCTAAGAAGGTGTAGTTTCTTTCAGGCTTTGATTGTGCATTTTGTCCGAATGCTAGCAATATTTCTCTGATGACCATGATTTTGCCCGAATGCTAGTAGTAAATCTCTGATGACCATGATTATGTCTGAATGCTAGCAGCAAATCTCTGATGACCGCATGTCTTTAGAGAGTTGAGGTGACAATGGGAAAAAAACGTACTTGATATAAAATTTCATGAATCTACAATACGTCTGTTTGCGTAGATGCAAATTATGTGCCGATTTTATTTTATTATTTTTTAAATGGCTAATACAATAAATTTCATAGTTAAGATAAATGATACTAATGGTTTTTTACGGTTTCTCCATGCACAGTATGAAAAAAGTGAAAAACCATTTGACTTTGAGGGGAAAAAGAGTCCATTTCTATAAAGAAGGAGTTGCAGCTAAAAATGGACTGGTAAAGACTCCCAAAGGTCAATGGCAACTCTACAATATAGACACATTTCGAAAAAGACTAGATCATGGTGTTGGACAGGTATGGTATAAATTGTAGTTCCTCTCATAAAATAGATATCCTTGCATTCGCTGATGGGCTTCTGTGATACAGAGTAAGAGTGGGTGAGTGATTGTGTTTGTATGTTTGTGTGTGTAGGAGAGAGAGAGAGAGAGAGAGAGAGAGAGAGAGAGAGAGAGAGAGAGAGAGAGAGAGAGAGAGAGGGAGAGTGCGTGGGTGTCCGTGTGGAGAGAGATGGTTGATCTTAATTTTGTGTCGCGACAGCAAACTGTGCCATTAATATTCTTCTATATCTTTCCATTTATTGATGTATTGGATGATGTTTCTTCTTTATATGCCCATCCTTTTTTGTCACTGCTATCCATAATAATATGTGAATATTAATAATGCTTCAATAAAGAGCATATCCTGGTATTACTGGCTTTAAGTAATGATGTAAACCACTTTAAGGACGACACCGATTCCTGTTTGTCAGTTTTCTGACTCAGCAAAGTTGTTTTACACTTGAGTGGGGTGCGGTAAATTGGACTCACCAGGATCAAATGTCTAGGTGTATCTGATGGAAATCGAGCTCACGACTCTCAATCTCGAGAAAGATCATTAAATCTCAGAACCATCACTCCGTTATTGCCAAGTGTTTATCTAAGCACTCAATTTCACAGACCCCGCTCCTCTCATGACAAAAGCATCAAACCCTTAAAGTTAATATTTGCGTTGTCCACTGCACCCGCCCCGCTCAGTTGACAAAATTAGCAAGAACTAAAAGCCTTTTCTCATACAGCTTGTTGCGGTTTTAGAACACGCGACGGTTTCCCAAAAATTTCTGTCTACATGAGAGTTCTTCATGGTAACGGCTAAAGATAAAATATAAAGAAGCGGTTTAAAATAATCTGCGACAGACTTTTATTGGACAGAAACCGTCACCCCAACAAGCTGTGTGAGAATGCACCTTTAGAGTGTCCTCTGCTTTTGTAAGGAGCGGAATGGAGCGGGATGGACTCTAATTTGTTAATATTGTTGTCCACGGAACGTAGTTGAGGCTGTGAACAACTTATATAATAACTTATCAGCGCTGAAATCAACATCATTCGCTCTGCTCCTTATACAACCTCACATTCACTGATACAGAAAAGGTACAAAACGTAGAAGCTTGAAATTTTAGCTATGAATAGAGAACATTTTCAAGGTTTACTTTATTTGCCAACAAATATTCTCCTGACAATGGCCTGCGAAACGCAATGATAACAATGTTCACCACTTTGTAGCAACGGTCATATTGCACCTACAACTCTTTATCTGTCTATATGCCAAATTTCATTCCCGGTAATGAAGCCAAAGCGCCGTATGCGTGTTTTTTAAAAAAAGTAGTCTAAAAAAACCTGTCCCATTTTTTACTCAAAATCCCTATACAAAATATTACCTCGATTTGGACGAAGAATTTGCTCGATAATGGCATTGCATGGTCAGAAACTCTCGGACCTTGGTGTGAACGAAAATGTAATATTGTGGATCCTCATTTTCCTGACCAACAGACCTCAGTATAAGAATGGATGGATCGAACATCAATCGATTATTTCACAGGGCAGAGAAGATCGTCAGGAAAAGGTTACCATCTATTCTTGCCCAATACATAGAAAACTCTTATAAACAAGCAAAATTAATTCTCATAAGTAAAAACCGCCCACTCTTCAAAGAATATCAAACGTGTAGAAGATCTGGTAGAGTTATCTGTCTTAGAGCAAGAACAGAGAAAGATATAAAATATCCTTCATTCCTGATACATCTCGCAGATTGTCACGGACTACGTATTAATGGATAGGAGCACCACGGGCATTTTGTGATAATATACAAACATTTTAGTTCATGCTAACTAGATAGCTATCATTATTACCATCACTACTGTCAACTTTATCATCATCAGCAACAATCCCTACCACCACCATCGCTATATTTCAGTCATGTGGGTGGGGGTGGGGGTGGGAGGGTGGAGGGTACCTGTGTGTGTGTGTGGAAAGGGGTATAGAGGGTGTATTCATCTTTGTAAATTGTTAACGCTACCATCATCATCATCATTATCATCATCATCATTATCATCATCATCACCACCTTTTTTTATATTAGAAAATAAATGTACTATATATTACGTAGGTCATTACATGTGTTTACAATGTATATTGTTGTCACTTTAATTTGCAATGTAACCCAAGACAAATTTCCATTTTGGATAATAATTATAGTTTATCTTATCTTATCATATCTGATCTTTTCGTTCATCAGAAAAGCATTGAATGCTCTAACCTCCTTTTAATATTGTCCACGGAGCGGAGCGGAGGCTGTGAAAAACTTAAGTAAAAACTTAATTTTTTTCACACTTTTGTGATGAGAGTAGCGGAGCTGAGGCTGTGCAAAACTTAATAACTTAAATTGTTTGACATTTTTGTGATGAGAGGAGCGGAGCGAAGGCTGTGCAAAACTTAATTAATAACTTAAATTGTTTGACATTTTTGTGATGAGAGGAGCAGAGAGAAGGCTGTGGAAAAATTAATTAATAACTTAAATTGTTTGACATTTTGGTGATGAGAGGAGCGGAGCGAAGGCTGTGGAAAACAAGTAATAACTTAAATTGTTTGACACTTTTGTGATGAGAGGACCGGAGCGAAGGCTGTGGGAAATTTAAGTAATAACTTAAATTGATTGACACTGTTGTGATGAGAGGAGCGGAGCGGAAGCTGTGGATATGAGGTCTACGCGCTCAAATCTTTAGCCTCCCTTCTGCTATGTCCAGCTCATTACAAAAGTATCAGTATTATTATCAGTAACGAAATATAAAGTAGAAATTTATTCATGCATTGACTCTTGTGGATGGACGCAAATTTACATTCTGTCGCTTTCACTTTTATTTTTCAGCGTCGCATTGACTTCATGAAGATGGATGTAGAAGGAGCCGAAAGGGGAGCTCTTCCAGTGGCGTTTACAGATGGCAGTTTATCTGATGTTCGACAAATATGTTTTGAATTACACAATTCACGGAATAAAGACAAATACATAGAGGTAAGACTGTATTTCTAATTCGAGATATGGTGTAGTGCTTGGAAAAAGTTTGAGATGTAAAATTTGCTCCAAATGCATTTAATTTTTAAAAAGAATGAATTTAATCGTCCTTATCTGCTCGGAAGATGAGATTGTGAATAAGGTAAGAAGAAACCATAGTTCCTCGTGCTTGCATGTTATGGAAATCAATTTTGTCTACCATTATTAGTAATCTTTCAATAATATTCTAACACAATCGCCAAATCTTGATGAAAAACAGTATGATTGATGAAGTCCGTCGCATCGTATGAGACAGGATAGAGGATTTATCTCCCTGGTTCCATACCAGCTAAAACCATCAGACATAGTAACGTTTGGTGTATATTGATCAATGTGTTAGGCTTTCTAATTATTGCACCCACCAAACGGTAGATATAAAGTTCAACACCCTAGCGCTTTTTTGGACATGTGGAGAAGAGATGAAAACATCTCTGCAAAATGGAGTTGGGAATTTGAATATCGTATTTTACAAAATCACTTGTGTTACGTAAGTGTATTGATATCCGTGATCTAATTGTAAGCAACACGTTACCATACCGATGCCACTGCAAAACATCATAAACGATAGTTTTCTATCAAGTGAAATTTCCATCAAAAGCTCATTTAGGGAGATTAAAGATTAGTCAAATTCATTCTCTGGTAGATAGATATACCAAGGAAAAATAATCATGATAGCCTAAAGATAAAAATTGAAGAAATAAGTTATTTAGGCCTACTATCCACCAATTTGGTTTAAATCAATTTTTAAAATCATCATGGAAACTTACGTGTTAAATCATAATATTATTATCACCATCTTTATGTTTTCTTTCCAGAACTTCCGTGTACTGAGAGAAGGTTATAAACATGGTTTACGCATTTACCGGATGGATCGGAATATGAAGTTTTGTTCGTTTAGAAGTAGTTTCACTAAAAAGTTACTAGCGCAGTGTCACGAAGTGTATATGTTGAATACAACGTTAGGTGAGTCAGAAATTGAGAAAATGTGAAAAGCTTATTTAACCATCAGTAGCCATCCGGCATACACACAACATGCATGTGTTTATTATAATCAAAGGTTCAATCATTGTCCCGACTCAGGTAGTGTGGTATCGACAATGTACTGAGGCATAGCCAATCTTTATTCTGGCGTAAAGATTATGAAGGAATACCATCTTGAAATTACCATCCAATGGATTCCTGGTCATACGCAACTGCGGGGAAATGAAATAGCAGACAAATTAGCCTAGAAAGGAACATCTCCTTCACAACTAAATCCTCCTGTTTCTTATGAATGAAACTATCTGTACCATCATAAACTGAATTGCAAGAGAAGAATGGCTTAATAAATGGGCCCAAGGGAAGACGGGTCGGAAGTTATACAACCACATGAACAAACCAAACCCCAGAGACCACATTAAAATATTACCCCGAAAAGGTCAATCCACCATTTTCCGGCTAAGAACAGAACACTTCCCTTTCAATGACCATCTAAACCGCATTAATCCACAACATGCCCCTATGTGCCAACTTTGCTCCTGATTAATGTCAAAAGATAAGGAACTCAGAACCTCTCTTTTACCTCCTGAACCAACAGCAGAAAACACACTAGACATAGATTCCTCACAACTTATCAAGACGTGTAGATTCATCCACCTGGCATTAAGACAAAGAGCTATAGCTATGACCCAAGATCTGCTGGAACATTAACAACAACAACAACAACAACAACAACAACAAGATGTATAAATTACTGTACTAATGTGGTATAAGTTGTGTTTTACTAATTCTTTGATTGTGTAATTTGGTTTATTGATTTAAAAAAAGGGTTTGGATTAGATAATAATGTGATGTGATACTTTATTGTATATTTTCATGATTGTTTATTGTACTCGCATCATTTTGTTTTTTTGATAAAGATGACTGATTTGGATAAGAATGTGATGCGTTATATAATATAAAATGGTTTTTGGTTTTTGGTTTGTTTGATGTTTTGGGGTGTTTTTTTTTTATAAAGATGCTTTGATTTAGATGAGAATGTGATTTGGTAATATGATTGTATGTTCTGATTCTGGGCATTTGGACGCATAATTTGGAATTTTTATAATGTTTTTTTTTTTTAATTAGATAAGAATGTTATGTGGTATTAGATTGCATATTTTCTTATTTTCTGATTGTATGATTAGGTTTGTTGATAAAAGATTTTGATTTAGATAACAATGTGGGTGGTATTGGATTGCATATTTTCTTATTCTCTGATTGCATGATTTGGTTTGTTGAAGGGATATTTTGATTTAGATAATATTTGATGTGGTATACAAATTGTTTTGTTTTTTTATTATGTAATTTTGTTTATATTAGAATTATCTTCATTTTAATAAGAATGTGATGTGGTATAAAATATTATGTTTGGCTTATTCTCTGATTGTGCAGCTTGGCTGATGATAAAGATGTTTTCCTCTCAGTATGTCAATGTCCATCACCATAGAATCCAATGTACATTATTGTTGGTTTACGGAAATAGCCCAAGAGTAACGAGACCAATATGGAACCTTGTCTTTCATAATGTGTGTTTTGAACACAAAATTTGCAAAGTGGGCAGACTTTAATTATTATGAACGCAGAGCATTTTAATAACATGGATGGATGAATTGAGACATAGATCTAGTTTGCGAAGATTCTCTTCTTATATCCATTCTGAGTGGTTCTGCATTCATCCGATTGATGTTGTTTAAATTTGACTACATTAAGTTAATTTTTAGACGCATTTAAGTAAACAACATAATGTAAGCATTGAGCAGTCAGCATAAAAATGATTAATTGAGGAAACGGTCACATCGAATAATTTGTACATGTCCTTTCTATCAAAATAGGTCTACTGATTTAGAATATAATAATATCTAGATCTAGATCTACATTTTGGTTTTGAAATTCAATCTCAAACAATATCATATTATGTGGTGAACACTCAGACACGCATTCTTCTTCTATTCTAATAATAGCAATAGATTAATGTTACACTGTTTTAGAATACTACTAATAAGTTTATTAATGATATTTTCTCTCTCTCTCTCTCTCTCTCTCTCTCTCTCTCTCTCTCTCTCTCTCTCTCTCTCTCTCTCTCTC
>JASKDV010191192.1:0-11566 GCA_032466395.1 Aegires albopunctatus
CTCTCTCTCTCTCTCTCTCTCTCTCTCTCTCTCTCTCTCTCTCTCTCTCTCTCTCTCCCTCCCTCTCCCTCTCCCTCCTTTATCCGCTCTCCAACACTTGTTATCTTCTTTCTATATTCTGCGGGGAATTGTTTCTGATTTCACTTGAATTTTTTTCTTTTCTGTTTTTCCCACTGTATCCTTTATACCTTTCTTTGGATTTAATCCATTTGATGTCCTTTAATCATTACTTATGTTAAACCCATTAACATCTGCCTAAATTCATATACACATTACAATCAGTTATTAAACTGCTTGCATTTCGCATTGTGTCATTTCAGAATCTGGAGACAAGGAGCTTGGTGCCAGACGTGTGTGTGTTTTCTACAACAGTAAATCCAGTAAATGTTTCAAAGGAAAACATTGTCCTTACTTGCACATCAAGGTGGAAAATGATGGTGAGTAGTAACAATCAAACTATACTTTTCTACATTTTCATTTGTTTATCATTAAGGTTGACATGGAAACCTGAATTCTGTTCATTTCAATTTACTGGAATATTATGTTGAGGGAAACTGTAAGGGCTGTTGAAGATATAATGTAATAAATACCTGTTGATTTACAGTCAGGAATCAAATGAACTCACAAACACTCAATGATGATGATAGTTTATAATGTTGGTGATAATATAGTCAAACCCGGTTATACTGAAATCAGATATACTGAAATCCCGGTTAAATTGAAAGTTTAAAAAAAAAAAAACAACAGAATTTTTACTATATAAATAGATTGGTTAATCTGAACGTAAGCCCGCTTATTTCTGAAATATTTTTCGGCTGGTTGAGAGCAGAAATCGCAGAAATTCTTGGTCAAAAGTCAAAACAGACACCAGGCACAAAGACAATAATCCAAATAAGAAAGACCGAAAGAAAAGGAAATAAAAAAACATTAAAAAGCAGTGAATGGCTGTCCCAAGTCCTCATACAAAATTGCTGATACAGTGTTTCCTTTCCATTGACGTGAATAATTTCTGAAACGCCATTATAGCATACTAAACTACTTCTACACAGTGATGTTACGTCATTAACGGTTATACTGAACTTTTTAGTAAGTTTCAGAATAAGCTGGTTTGGCTGTATTAGTGATTATTATTATTAATAGTTGAGATCTGAGCCAAATAAGCCTATATTAATATAAAAATCAAGAAATCAACATACCAGTACCTCAAAATTTGACCTTTGATAATATTTGAAGTTAATACACAGATTAAAAAATTAGACCCCGGGTTTCACTGAATTTTCTTTCTATTTTTGTTGTTGAAATTTCTCTATATTCCTCTCCTTCGTTCTAGATATTTAGGGTCTAGAATCTAGATCCTTTGGTCTCTAATTATGACTTTCTTCACTGGCTATCTAGATGCCTTGATTATATTTGAGGGCATAGTCGACAATGAATGAATGGTCCATAAGTGTTGAAAAGCAATATGTTCGATAATTTCCGGTTTGTTTCAGAATTCATCTTTTGTTATAAACCTAGAAAACATGACGCATGGCGGCTTTTCATCTCTCTTAAGATCACGAAATACAAATGAATTTTTCTATTTTTTTCTTACTATATATAAACAAACAAAAATGCTTTCGTGCAACTCTTTAACTGATTTTAGGCAGATTTTAAGAATTTTTGGTTGCCATTACATGATTGATTCTACATCCATTGTATATATATATATAATTATAATTATAATAATAAGTATAGTGTGTATAATGAAAATAAATCGACAGTACTAGAATTAACGAAGCAACATTGTTTCCTGCAAATATCGCGGGGGATTCCACTAGTATAATGATAATAATGATAATAATAATAATAATAATAATAATAATAATAATAATAATAGTATAATAACAATAATCATAACAAAACAAATAATGATGATAATAATGTTGATAACAGAATAATGATAATAATAATAGAAGTAGTTCATGAAGTAGTAGTAATGATGGTAGATATTGACATCATATCAACGCCACAAAAGACAAATAAAGCAGTATTGATATTTGTAAGGTGTTACGTGACAAACAGGGACAGTGACCATTGGTGATATGTCCCAAGGAATGTCATCCTATCCTGTATAGCTCACTTGACTCAGGTGTGAATTAAGTACCTTGCCATTAAGGACAGCCTAGTGAAAAGCTTTATTGGTGCCTGAAGTGATACAAGTCTTTTCCTTAAGTGCGGTGTGACTATCAGGCAGAGGAGGTGAATTCCATTGCTATATTTCCAGAGGTCTCAGCATTTGGTGCTATATAAGTATTATAAGTGGGCCTTGTTAATTTCTAAAACATATTTTTTGTATATCAATAATAACATGGACTTTTTAATGGGTATTATACTGTCTCAGGATATTGTGAAGCATTTTTGCTTGTCCCTTTAAGAGCATGGAACACATCTAATACATGTTTGAGGAAGATTCTGTTTTAATCTCTTCAGGTCTTAGTTACGATCAACTGCCAATTCTCCAGTTCGACCAGAACCAGTCAGACATATTGCCGCAACCAAATACAATTGTGGCCCTCACCGTAGCAACTGTCATCACTCCATCACTGTTCTACGTTACCTTGTTGTGGGGCAGGCTGACCTTGGACCAGGCACACAACGACCCCAAAGCCATGCAAGAATATCTGAAAGGGGAAACCCTTGAGAGCCTGATGGACAGCATGGAGTAAGCTTTGAACAATTAAATTATAATCTCAGAAACTCAAAACCATTCTAGACTCACAATGCCTTAATGTTTAGATGGGGGAGATATGAGGGGAAGAGGGGTTACAAACAGGGCGGATCGTATTAGAATCTCCCCTCAACCGTTGTGTTTCTTCCTTGAGCATTGAGTCGATTGCTTTACACTTCTCAGAATTAGTAGATCTACCCTTTTTATTCGTCGTCAGAAGTAAGAAAGTTGGTTACTTTCTCTGTGAAGTTAATCTAATATGGAGCTTACAGTGAAATATTGGATGAAACCCAATTTTTGGATTAAAAAGAAAGTGGTCAGCTGTACCATAAATAGTGATATCATGGGGGACAGCGAACCTTCAATTTCCCAACAACCAAAAGCATCTTATGATCAGGGTGGATCCAATGGTGGTTTAGTTTAGCGCAGGAACCAAAAGGACTTTTTGCATTTCTACACTGCTTGAAAGTAACATTGTGGCATGGTTCATGAGATTGAATCATTCATGATAATTAATAGTCTGTAAAGAAATTAAAACAGTGCTAATAATCTTCCATGGATTTGCGGATTTCACCCCTTTTTTTGTATTTCTACAAAAGATCGAATCGCTGTTGTCCGTGTGCTCAGCGCATAACTGATTAATGTATGGACACACTTTCGAGTATCGGAAACCGGAAATAGTCGGTACAGCAAAATTGACCGGTGTCGTATTCAATTTTAAAACTGTCAAAACTGTTATGCTTATCAAGCTCGTGCCATTAGGCTACAACAAAGCTGCTTTCGCTATTCGCTCATGTGTAGATCATATCAAGATCTCTTCTTCGTGAACATGTTTGATTCCATTTCCGAAGTAGATATATTTACATAGCTGCCAACTTTTCAAAAATAAAATAAGGAACACATTTGTTTGCAGCACTAACTACTGCGATGAACCGTCATTTAACTTGGATGAAAGCGATAGTTTCATTATAAAAGAAGATAAAACGTAATATTCTAATTCTAACCTTAATGAAATATTCTGCATTAATAGCACTAGATCTAGATCTAGTATACTGACACTTTGAATAAGAGGGTGACAAATTTAAGTCATTGGTTGGGACACGCTCAGAAACTATTCCTCTTTTTAAAATTTTTCTTATAAGCACTGCTAAAAGGAAGATGAAATTTAATTCTGCTTGGCTTTATGTTTTGGTTCAATATTGAAACTATCATCTCAGTGGTAGACTGAGAAAAAGTCAGAAGGATTATGCCTGAAATCTTAGTCTGATAAGCTGAAATTTGCTCACTAACACTTATGATCAGGCATATTAATTTGGTATAAGTAACATTGTCATGGTGAAATTCACCATAGTAACTGATTGAATTTTATACAAGTTCTATTATTATAAGCATTTTACTTTACTTTTTTCTTTCCCTTATTGCTGTCCTTTTTCAGCAGGCAAAATGGGTAATGAAATCTGTTGTCATGATGAGGAGTATAGGCTATCATTAATGGGGTTGATGATAGCAGTTCTTTATATAGTTTTACAATATATAAAGTCCGTGGTGTACTGAGATTTTATATATTATAATTTGGTCACCTATATAAAGTTGATGGTGTACTGAGATTTTATATATTATAAGTTTAGTCACCTGTATAAAGTTGGTGGTGTACTGAGATTTTATATATTATAAGTTTAGTCACCTATATAAAGTTGGTGGGGTACTGAGATTTTATATATTATAAGTTTAGACACCTATATAAAGTTGTTGGTGTACTGAGATTTTATATATTATAAGTTTAGTCACCTATATAAAGTTGATGGTGTACTGAGATTTTATATATTGTAAGTTTAGACACCTATATAAAGTTGTTGGTGTACTGAGATTTTATATATTATAAGTTTAGTCACTATATAAAGTTGGTGGTGTACTGAGATTTTATATATTATAAGTTTAGTCACCTCTAGATGACGTGTACATGGTATTGTTATTAAATATTATAATCTATTTCTTTTCCTACCCCTATCCTGCTGAAGGTAATTAGAATGAATCTTTTCTATTATTTTCCATGTTAGTCTACCAAAGGTAATCTTTTCTATTATTTTCCATGTTAGTCTACCAAAGGTAATTAGAATGGATCTTTTCTATCATTTTCAATGTTAGTCTACTGAAGGTAATTAGAATGGATCTTTTCTATTATTTGTCATAGTAGTCTACCAAAGGTAATTAGAATGGATCTTTTCTATTATTTTTCATAATAGTCTACCAAAAATAATTAGAATGGATCTTTGCTATTATTTTCCACGTTAGTCTACCTAAGGTAATCTTTTCTATTATTTTCCATGTTAGTCTACCAAAGGTAATTAGAATGGATCTTTTCTATTATTTTCCATATTAGAGATATGGCTTGAGATAGGGGTAGGGTGAGGAATAGATTATGATACACTAAGTAAACCCAATTTACTGACTAGGTTTGGAGAATATTGTGTTTAAATTCTTTGGATTTTATTGGATTTCTAATTATCTGATCTTCTTCCTTGCTTAAGATCCTTCTACCACAACTCTGTGTATGATGGAGACATGACTACCTTGGCCTTTGGTCAGGCAGTGGCTGCCATGGTTCACGGCAATTGGATGAGGGCCAAGGTGGTAGACATTGATCCTGATGCTACCTTGGTGAAGGTTAGATGTGAATGTATAGTAATATTGTAATGAAATGAAGTAAATGCTACTACTACCATTGAGGTAGGCGGGATGAAATAGTAAAAGCACACATTGATGTCATTATAAATAAAACATTATAGTTTTGTCTATAATTTTTTTAAATTGTTGAACTGTTTATTTTACTTTTAATAACATTGTCATTGTGTAAATCCCATTTACCCCAGTCAATTTGTTTAATAGCCTCTTAGCAGAGGTGTGAATTTAAAAATCATAGTTAAACTAAAGCAGTTTCATATTGTAATTACATAACATAGTGTTACTCAAATTTACTCCAATGAATTCCATCATTGTTCACCAGTCGATTTTATGACTGAAAAAAAAAAAGAAGTTAGCTATTGGGAGATAGCTTGTCGTTATATCATAAAGAAAGAGTCAATGAAAGGTTATTGAAATAAGTTTTAACTCTTAACGGGCGAAGCTGCTGGGTATTTTCAGACCGGATTGTGGATCTGAAATTTTTGCATATCATTACTAATGAGATTTAGATCGTCCAATCAGGGTACTGGAATTGTTTGAAGTGTAACGTCTGGACGGCGATTACACTGGTCTGGTGAGGTCTGCCAACTAGTCTTTATCATAAAAGTCACACCTTTGACGGCAGTGCTACTTTCTAAACAAATTATTGTCAAATATGTTGTATTGAATTCTTCTTATGTCTATATAAAATAATAATGATAATCATCTAATTTCCGCTAAAATTGGACGGAAAATAATGTTTTGTGATAAGAAAAAAAAAGAAGTAAATCGACAATAATTTTGTGATTTTTTAAATATTTCCATTATTTGTTGATTGATTTTGTAGATTTTGGCATCATTTTACTTGTCTTGATGAGCTGAAGCTAATGAATATTCCTCATACAATTCTAACAATAATATTCCTAGCACACTAAATATTCTAATAAATTCCACTATACTTTTATGAACAGCAATCATATAGCAAAGATGAAGTAATAAGTTATGGTAAAAGCCCTTTAATTGAATTAAAATAAATGAAATTGAATTACATTGTATTTTATTTTTGCGGAAGTTTTTTATTTAATTTTTTTTTTTTTACATGCAGACTACATCAGAACCTCAAGATGAAATTGAAGCAAGTCTGCTAGAAGTCAATAGATTGTTGGGAGATCCTGGAGTACAAGTGACAAATTCAAGTCGTTCATTAATCAGCACTCCTCTTCTACAAATTGAATACAGGTTTGATGTTCCTCTTCTATCTCAGATGGATGAAATATATATTTTCTGCTGAATAGAGTAAAAATCACTAGCATCTTCATAAATTCCTTTCAAACTGCTGTAATAATTCATTTGTATTTGCTTTTTGTTTTGAGGTAAAGAAAACACATTATCTACATAATGATCCTATTTAAAAATGCAAGCAGTTAAACCATAGATTTGACTAAATCACAAATTATATTGTCATTTCTTATCTTTTTATTTCAGACATCTGAACCCTGAAAATGAGTTAAAAAGAATATTTGGGGCAGAAGTTGTTCGAGGACAGGGTAACAGGTAAGTTAATGATAAGGCAAGGCTCAAATTTCTCTTTTGAGAATATTTTCTTCTGCTTCTCTGAAGTTTACCATTCTAATATTTTCATAAAACTTATGTTCTTTAGACATTTTCTCATTAGGTTAATCACTAGCTGCTTATATTTGTTTTACTATGAGTTCATTTGGTTTTGTGAAACATGTCAAAATATGATCACCATACTGTATCACTTCTGTAATTTAAGTACTCAAATTTGACTGTTTGGACTTTGGATTTTGAACTAATGTGGCCTAATTTCTTTCAACATTTTTTTTTTAGCCATCAAAGAAGAAGAAATCGTGTCGTTCATCGTGGTGGAAGGCTGGTGCAGCCCAAGAACAACTGGCATAGTACTGGTGGCTCAGGTTGGTCTTTAGCTTAAATCGAATGGGCTTGTTGTGTTTATAGCTTTACTGACTACCAAGTAATGAACAATTAATGCTCTAGTTAAAAAGTAATTTTATTAATGAGTAATTATCGCATAACTATTTTCAGTGCATTTGTTACAGCTGGTGATTTTACCAATTTTGACTAATCATCTGGATTCTTTCATCACATAAGGGTTGACAATGAAAAACCATGGCACTGAAGAGGGATTTGCATTTGAACATTCCTCTGTGTACCAAGATGTTCAGTATAAATATTACAATGCAGTGCAATCAGGAAATCCAGAACTTATATTTGTAAGTCAAATACCAACCTTCATATACAGAAAGGCTTGTTAGGAAGTAAACATATATTTGTCCCTGCTATATAAATTATAGAACAACCTGGTGATACAGTTGAAACCTTGTACAGTCTGGTCTCTCTAATCCGGACTTCTGTAATCTAAAACCCTCTGTAATCTGAAAAAATTCCTGGGAACAGAGGTGTTCGGATTAGAGAGACTAGACTGTACCTGGATGTCAGATTGCCAGATAATTTAAGTTTATCACTAATCATGTTAATGAAATGTTGGGTTATTTCTCCTCTTTGTTTTTTTTTTCACTCTTGGTAGGTCTATAAGTTTATGAAGAGCCCTGGGGGCATGGATATCTTAAATGTTTTAATGTTGTCAGCCAGTCAGACACTTTTTGTTTCTCCTGTTCTGTAAATAAAGAATCAGAATCTTAATTTATCTGGTTTTGACAAGAAATGTTTCATGGTTCTGTTTATAAAAACCTCAAACATGCACCAACTCACTCATATTCCAATGCACATTCACATCTAATGCTGTATAACATTACAATGCAATATGTATTGAGAAAAATACATAACAATAATGATACATGTTTCATAAAAATATAAACATTGGACAATCATTGATTAAATAATATCAATGGCAATATTAACAAAGAATGCAATTGTTTATGTATTCTTAGAATTCATATTATCATCAACATTATCATTAATACTATCACCATCATTTTCATTAACATTATAATTATATTCATTTTCACCATTGCCAGTGTTTAAGTCGTTTGGGAAGTTCAAATTATTGATATTTTTTATTTAATTAGAAGTCTCAGGGAAAGGGGAGCAAAAACATTTTTGAACTTTTCGGTTCTTGGTTTCAATGAGAGTAGCCGACCATTTCTTCCTGATCTTCTGTATTCTTTATATAGAGGATGGTTCTTATCATTTTGTATTCTTTTAGCTTTTTCTTTTTTGCCTGTTGGTTTAGCAAATTTTGAAACAATAATGGGGCGCCGCCTGTAATCTTTACTGCCCTTTTCATAATTTTGTTGAATTTGTTTATTTGTTTTTTTTTTTAAGTGCTGACCTCTTAAATAATAGTCTTTTCTTTCAATAAAACAAAAAAAAACCCATTGAACTTTTATGATCTATATTGCAAATTTTGTCTGAAATTGGGTCATTGTTTTTTTGTTCTCCCTGCAGACTATTTTGAGGGACCATCCCTACCATATTGATACCCTTATTCAAATGTCAGATTTTTATCGCATGAATGAAGACAACCAAACATCTGCAGAGTGCATAGGTAGGACAATTTTGTTTCTTTCAATGTTGCTGTCATTCTTTTAACTCATAACCCAGGTTCTTGTCGTTATATGATATTCCATGCTAACTTCGGCTTGTGCAAAATGTCTACAAGACCCACTATCCTATCACTGGTAGCTTTACTGATAAGGGGCAAATGTTCATGTAGATAGTTAAGGTGTAAGGTGAGAACTTATTAAATATAACATATAGTATGTAACATTGTAATTGTAGTACTATGCTTGATCTTTATATTAAGTTTCATCAAAAGGAGCTATTCTCTACCTTCTGACACAATCATACCTTCCTCCACCCACCTCACACAGAATACACAAAACCCCATCTGAATGCCTCATATTGCCCTGATAATGATATCAAACAATGCCAGATGTAAAGGTTGAAAGTTTTAGTGATGGGATTATCAAATCTTGATGTTATGGAATGAAAGAATGTTGTAGAATGGGTTTTAATGAAATAATACTCTAAAAGTGGTGCATGGTACAGTCGAACCCGCTTATTCTGATACTCAAAAATATTTGTAAAAATTTCAGTATAACCGATAATGACTCAACATCGCTCTGTAGAGGTATCTTTTATATTTTTTAAAGTTTCAGTATTACCGGGTTCGACTGTTTCAACAAAAAATCAAAACATAAATCCATAAGAAATCTTTGTATAGAGGAAGGACAGTGTCGACCATGTGTTTTGTGGAGAAAAAACACTTTGGGACTTGGGACCTAGAAAAGAGTATTTTGTATCCTAGTAATGTAAGTTGTATCAGGAGTATGTCATGTTATAGTGTGGTCAGTTTCAGTGTAGTCCTTTATTGTATTATTTTCAAACCAGATTGTTCATGCTTTCAAATTTTGACCACAATTGAAATATTTTTGTCTGTTTAATAATCACAGAAAAGGCTTTATATGGCTTGGAAAGTGCTTTTGACATTATGTTCAATATGGCTACTGGCAACTGTCATGTAGATTATAGGAGACAAGAAAATCGGTAGGCATCTTTACTTTTTACTTTCCCTTTGTCTGTTACATTATTTATAGATTTCATAAGATTTTATACTGGTTTGAATTTTAGATTTTTTTCTAGATTTTTGCTTTTGTGAGTACATAAATTTGAATGCTTCTTACTTTACATTCTTTCCAGGGCTCTTCACATTTGTTTGTTCAAACACATACTTAATGTTGGTCGTCGTGGATGCTATAGAACAGCTTTTGAATTATGCAAACTCTTAATTAGGTAATTTAGTTAACATAAACATATTCATATTATGTTTTATCCCTTTTCAACCTGTAAAACTGGCAAATTTTGTTCCTTTTATTTTTGGTGGTGGTGGTGGTGGGGGGGGGGGGGGGGAATTTCCTTCCCCCTTTTTATGATAAGATAATTAATCATGGTCCTCCCACATGTAAAATAATACCAATAGAAAAGGTATATAATTGATCAATGGTTGTCTAAGGCCTGCACCCAATGTTGTTGGGAACTTTGGGATTTACTTCCTCCTGCCAATTGTTTTTCTTTAATATCAATCTTATTCCTGGCAACTTTCTTTTTATTTTTTAAGTCTATAATGATGGAGTGTCCAAATAAAATACAAGTTTTGCATTTTTTCAGTGTCTGAAGATGATAATTTTGTTTTATTCTACAGTCTTGATGTGGAGAAAGACCCTTTGAATGCAATGTACTTAATAGACTTTTATGCCCTTCGCTCTGGACAGTATGAATTTCTCATTCGCCTCCACAATGAGACCAGTGTAAGTCATTTTATCATTGTAGACTGCTTGCTGGTACTTCAGAGACTTTTTTCCTTTCTAACTCTTAATAAGTTTATGGAACATCAACAATAAAGTCCTTTTTTCATATTTTAGTTGCCTGATGTCTCCTGTGGGGATAGCATTATCATCTTATTTCAATTTAATTACATCAATATCAAAACTTATTAAACCAACAATGCTTTATAGTCTACAGAGAAAGAATCACCTTACAAAGATAAGAAAATATTTTGAGTATCGAAATGAGGACAATCTCCAGAAAGTTGTATTACATTATGTGAAGCAGTTTACCTTGCCTTGAAGCATTAATAGAAAATCTTAAAACAATGACTTAAAATCTGAACAATTGACAACATGGTTTCATTTTTATTTGCCTTTTTCTCTTTAGACATCAGAAACGCCTGTGATTGAGAGAATCAATTTTGCTTTCTCAGTGCCGTTGGCTATGTTTTACATGGCTTCTGGAAAACATGAAAGCATTGAGGAAGCCGATGCATTGGTAAGATAAACAATAGTTGACCTGTCTAGTATTACAAAAAAATTTTAAAATCTCAGACACAGTCCAAGATCAAGTTCCATAATTATGAACTGCTGGTAAAAATTACGAATTTGTGTTAACATATCAAAATTGTAGCTGGTAGTATGAAAGTATAAACTTTGTTTGTTGTTAATAAGGTCCTTTAATAATAACGTAAACGACAGGTAGTGGCTAAGCAAAACGTGGAACTGAATTTCAAACTAACAAGCAAAGGGAAAGTGATAAAACAGGTGACAAAATTCAAATATCTGGTTGCAACCATCACGAACGACTGCAAAGACAACACCGAAATAAAACAAAGAATAGCTATAGCAAAGAACAACTTTCACC